>CAJQZJ010032284.1:2246941-2275214 GCA_907164525.1 Lophiomys imhausi
CACACACACACACACACACACACACACACACACACACACACACACACCTTTGAAAAGAATAAAGTAGGCACCAGTGGAATGGTTCCGCAGGTAAAAGCACTTGATATAAGCCTGAGTACCTGAGTTCAATCCCTGAGACCCACACCGGGAAGGAGAGGACCGACTCCCGCAGGTTGTCTTCTGTCCTCCACACATGTGCGCAAGCCAGACACACACACACACACACACACACATACACACATACACACACACACACACACACAAACATAAATACATATGTAAGACATAAAACTCAATTCCTGAATTTTAAAAAAGAATACAGACCACATTAACACACTGTGTGGGTCAATATGATATGAAAAAAAGCTCCAGCCTTGGAGTGAGGCGGACCTGAAGACAGACTGCAGCTTTGCATGCTAGCACTGCCAAGCAGAGACCCGCAGTGTCTCCAAACCACATTCTCTGTACATGCGTCTGTCTTCAAATTTCCCCTTTTATAAAGATCCCCATAACTAAGATGTCTTTCTTCCTGCCTTTCCGTTCTGTGTTGTTGGGGTTTTCTTCTTAGTGGTGGTGGTTAGATGGTTGTTTTTTTGGTTTGGGGTTTTTTTTTTTCCCAGTTCAGGCTTCCCTTGTGGGTCCCAAATGGCTGTCAACTTCCTTTTTTTATTCACAGTAAAAAGAGAAAGAGTCTTCTCCCAGAAGCCCCTGAAAGGGCCAGGAGGTTCATTTTGATTGGCCGGTCCAAGGTCATGTGCTCACCTCACTAATCACCACAGCCAGAAAAATGAAATATGGGTTGGCTTGCAGGATGCTGTACAATGCCCCTGCACTAGTCAGCTTGCCTTCGTTAACAATCACCTAAGAGAATCCACTTAAAAGGAAGAAAGACTCACAGCATCAGACTTTCCGGTCTGCAGTTGCTTGCCCGAGCATATAGTAGAGAAACAGCTGACCTCATGAGATCCAGGAGGCAAAGGGAAAGGAGGGGTTACCCTCCAAATCTCTTCAAGGCTCATCCCTAGTGAGCAAGCTGCCACCGGGCTCCACCTGCTAAAGGCCCTGTCCCTTCCCAGGAGCACTATCAGCTGGGGACCATCCTTTAAGCCTTTGAAGGATACTATCAAAACCACAACGAAGCCGGGCATTGGTGGCGCAGGCCTTTAATCCCAGCACTTGGGAGGCAGAGGTAGGCGGATCTCTGTGAGTTCAAGGCCAGCCTGGTCTACAAAGTGAGTCTAGGACAGCCAGAGCTGTTATACAGAGAAACCCTGTCTCGAAAAACCAAAAAAAAAAAAAACACAACGAGGCTGGAGAGATGGCTCAGTCAGTATGAGCACTAGCTGTTCTTCTAGATGATCTGAATTTGATTCCCAGCACCCACATGACAGCTCACAACCACCTGTAACTCTAGTTCCCCGGATTCCTACTCCCTCTTCTGGCCTCTGTGGGTACTGCATGCACATGGTATACAGACATATATGCAGACAAAACTCCACACACATAAAATAAATAAATAAAATTTAAAATATATTTTTTTAAAAAACCCAAACCACTGTGGAGAGGGATTTGCTCAATGCACATTATGGACTTCATGAAAATGGCTTTAAATAACCCAGAAAAAGAGTAATAAAATAAAAATCATATAGACCATAACTCCACAGAATCTAGAAAGGTTAGTCCTTGGAAAGGTTTGGCCTCAGATAAAAATTAGGAAAGGGAAGGGAAGGACTCTAAAAGATCTTCTAGCACGTGCCAGCCATGATGTCTCTGCCCTTGCCCTTTATCCCAGATGCTTAATTTAGCAGTGAGTCTGGACTATCCAGAACACACTGGTCCAATGCCTAATTAGCTGAATGATATTGGGTTTTACCATCTAGATTTCTGCTCACTGGCCACACCAATCCTCCACTTATTATTTTATGATTCAAATTAGGAAGACTCTTTCAATGGTTTGATTCTCTCAACTGTACAGAGCTGTCTGCTATCTAGAAATATAGAACCCCAGTAACTTACTCAGAACACAACATTTTCTCATTACAAGGAGACACGATTACTAATGTGCAGTGTGTCCATCAGAAATAAAACTAATCTTTCATTTTGCTCAAAATAAATGTGCTCAAAAAGGTACAGAAGTGGTAAAATTAATTAGAGAGTAATCAATTCCTGCATTTTAAATGAACATAATTGAGTGATCGTTAAATTATTTAATGGGCTTCACTAAGCTTATTTCTGGCTTGGTGGTCACATTTTTTAACCCAATTAGCTCAAGTGCTGAAATTAATTTTTTTATTACTGGTAAGAGTGCTAATACAAGTCAGGATAAAGTAGCTGGAGTTAGCCCAGCCTTACCCAGAGACTAAGATGGGCCATGATCTTCTAATGATGAGATTTGTCATTACAAATGCAGCCAGTCAAGTCCCACTGAAAGGCAAAGAAGACCTATGGCAAATGGGATTTTCTGTGGTACTTGTGGTTGAGTCTGACAAGACGCTGTCACCACCAAGAATGGCCCTGAAGGGGCTGGAGAGATGGCTCAGTGCTTAAGCGCACTGGCTTCTCTTCCAAAGGACCCAAGTTCTAGTCTCAGTACCCAACATGGCAGCTCAGGACTGTCTGTAACTCCAGTTCCAGGTGATCCTACTATGTCTTCTGGCCTCTGTGGGCACTGAATGCATATGGCACCTAGACATTGTGGTGGTTTGAGAGAAAATGGCCCCGTAGGTTCACAGGGAGTACTGCTATCAGGACGTGTGGCTTTGTTGGAGAAAAGATATCACTGTAGTGGTGGGCTCTGAGGTCTCCTATGCTCAAGCCAGGTCTAATGTGACTCCCTCTTCCTGCTGCTTGTGGATCCAGTGCAGAATTCTCAGCTCCTTCTCCAGCACCATGTCTGCCTGCATGCTGCTGCTTCCCACCATGATGATAATGGACTAAATTTCTGAACGATAAGCCTGCCGGAATGAAATGTTTTCCTTTATAAGAATTGCCATGCCGGGCGGTGGTGGCGCACGCCTTTAATCCCAGCACTTGGGAGGCAGAGGCAGGCGGATCTTTGTGAGTTCGAGGCCAGCCTGGTCTACAAAGCGAGTCCAGGACAGCCAGAGATATTCAGAGAAACCCTGTCTCGAAAAACCAAAAAAAAACAAAAACAAAAAGAATTGCCATGTTCATGGTGTCTCTTCATACCATCAGAAAACCTAACTAAGACAAACATGCACAAAGACAAAACTCCCATGCACATAAAATAATAATTTAAAAAATGAGTCTGAGCATCGTTAAGAATAGGAGAGATCTGGACATCTCACAGCCCTGTGTTCAAATTCCACTTTGTATGAAACAATTCATGTCATTTTTTTTTTTAAAGCCTCAGATCATCTATAAGGAAGAATAGCGAATGCACTGTTTCTTGCAGTTGGGTGTGAAAAATAGCAAAAATAGGTTGTCTCAATCAACGTAGCTATTATTCTGTTCTTATCTTTCTAAATTTCCTATTGAGTTTTATCTTACATATATTCGTGGCTTTGCCTGCATGTGTGTGTGCAGCACATGCACGCCTGGGGCCTGAGGGTGTCAGGTGCCGGGAACTGAAGTGAAAGATGGATGTGAGCCACCGTGTGGGTGCTGGAAACTGAACTTGGGTTCCCTGCAGGAGCAGCTCGTCACTGCTGAAGCACCTCTCTAATCCCCATAGTTACCACTCCTCTTCTCACAGCCAGATAATCATAGATCAATACAGACTTTTCTAAGACAAATACGAATGGTATATTCTGATGGCAATGCTGCAAAATAACCTATCCCCTAAAAGCAGGCTTTCAAAGCCAGTAGATGGAGAAGATGTGTATAATAACAAAAAGAAAGACTTGGTACAGCTTGGGGTCGGTTTGTTGGTTTGTTGGTTGGTTGGTTTTTCTGAGACAGGATTTCTCTGGGTAGCCCTGACTGTCCTGGAACTAGCTCTGTAAACTGGGCTAGCCTCAAACTCACAGAGATCCACCCGCCTCTGCCTCCCTGGTGCTAGGATTAATTTTATTTTTTTTAATAAATTTTAATGATTTACCTATTTTTATTTTATGTACATTGGTGTTTTGCCTGCCTGCATGTGTGTCTGTGTGAGGATGTCAGATCCCCTAGGAGCCAGAGTTACAGACAGCTGTGAGCTGCCATGTAGGGGCTAGGAACTGATTTCCCAGATTCTCTGGGAAACAAGCCAGTGCTCTTAACAGCTGAGCCATCTCTCTAGCCCCCTGCATTTGGTTTTAAAACATGGGGATCTAGAGATAGATTGCTTGGGTCCAAACAGAACATCCAGTCTAGGGAAAGACTGAGGATGTAGTGTAGCTCAATGGTAGAGCAACATACTAGGCCCTAGGTTCAGTCCCAGGACCACACAAACAAAGAAATGAAGAAAATTATAGGCTTAAGCTTGAAGATGGGGTTATATAATACATAGAAACCTGAAAACTGGGTATGGTGGCTCACACCTGTAATCCCAGCACTCAAGAGGATGAAGCAAAAGGATTGTTGAAAGTTCAGGGCCAGCGTGGATTACAGAGTGAGAGTTTCTTAAGAAATAGAAAAAGAAGAAAATAGGGAAGGGCATATGAAAGGGACAGAGAAGGAAGGGAAGAAAGAAGGAAGATGGGGGAGGGAGAAAAAAAAGAAGCTAAGACACAGCAAACAATACCTATTCTCTGTTATCATAACTAACAGTAACTTACAGAAATATGGATGCCAGATCCATTCACTTGAAGAAGACATTTTACATCTAGACCAAATTTTGGTTTGATCTATTAATTTAAACCTCAGGACAAATTTTGCCCACTCACTTAAACATGTACTAACACACCCACTACATGTGCTAACAAACAAATGCCCACTATGTAACAGAAACTGAATCTATATAGTAACATGGTGGACTTTTTCAAGCACATTGGCCTTTTATGCCAACCAAGTTACAGAGCTTACTCAGTCCCTAAGACTTCTCAGAGGCAGTGGCAGGAAAAGGTTGTGGGGACACCATTTGCCTGTTCAGAATCAGACTAGCTCTACATCCACATGGGAAGCTTGAGGCAGTGTGGCCTGTTGGGAATGTGATCCGGTCACAACAGGGATTAACTGCCTCTGTGGTCCAGAACAAGCTTGTCATGTGCCCTGCCCTATGATAACCACTACGGATGTCTGACACTGAAGGAATCATCAAAATTAAATTGCTCATGGATGTCTAAAACAGTCATCAACTCGGCTGTCTTTCTAATTCTTTTCCTTTTTAGCTCTTACCTTTTCTTTCTTTTGTTTTTGTTTTAAATGTTTGAAGGGCCTGAGCTAACTGTAACTCAAATGAGCTTCCCTGAATCAAATCAGGGACAATCTGGCCCAGGTTCATGCTTGGGAAAAGACGGACAGCCGGGCATTGCCTAATCACACGTGTCCCCACAAAGACTCCTTTACATCCCCTGACTTAGTAAAGCAAACGCCAAAGTTCCATCCTGCTGAGATGCACTGCCAGCAGTCAAGGCTTCCAACGTTAATTAAATAGAAGTTTGGCGGGTAGGTAGGTGCCTGACACTTTGCAGCTTGCCTCATATCATGTTCAAAGAACTGGAGCTAGATTCTGCCCCTGTTGCTAGAACTGTGTGATTGAAAAAAAAAAAATAACCTAAACTGACAGCTGGGCCCAGCACTAACCAATGATCTACTTCTAGGGCAACTGCCACAGCAAAAGGTACCAGGAACAAGGCTGGCTGGGTTCATGATGACAGTATGTCTCATCCACACAGCTGACGCTCATTTTGAACATTCTCCAAACTAATTCACAGTCACAAGGCTCGTCAATAGAAATTCCATTTTTGATACAAGTGTGCTGATTTGTAAATCTTCCGCCAATAATCAAGAACAGACGAGTGAAAGACTTGCAGTACCTGCCTCTTGACTGGAGTCTGCGATCCACATGGCAGAATGGCAACTGTCCACCCCCAGATAGTGCACACTGCTACTTCATCACCAAAGAAAATAACCGGCACGTGCTGACTCGTCTGCTAATCCTAATGTGAAGACATTTTGTTTAATTTTATGCATTCATAGTGTGGTGTGTAGGGAGGTCAGAGGACAACTTTTGTACAAGTCTGACCCCGCCTTTAACCTTGTTCTGAGGCAGGGTCTCTTTTGTTTCTTACCACTTGCTCACTGTGTACTCCAGGCTCGCTGGCCAGTGAGACGCTGATCGATTGTCCCACATCTGTCTCCCCACCTGCAGTAGGAATCCTGGTATCACAGGTTCCCATCACCACGTCTGGCTTTTTTAAAGTCCTCCAAGGATCAAACTCAGGTTGTCAGGCTTGAGCAGAAAGTGCTTTTAACCATCTGCTTGAAACTTGCCCTCTCACTCAAACTGGTATTGAATTCAACATTCTACCGTCTCGCACTCGTTGGTACTAGAATTATAAGCATGAATTGTCATAATCAACTATGATAAAGCATTTCCAAAGAAGTTATAGATATTTTAATATGCTCTGAGGAAAAATGTCTGTGAGTATTGAGCAGAGCAAGTGGGATACCAGAAGCCCCAAGATCATCTGTACTCTTGAAGTCTAGGGTCACCAAGTTATAATGGCAGGGAAAACTGTCTCTGTGGCCTTTTCGAGGATCCATGAGCTAACAGAAATGTGGATCTTCAGTAGAAAATTCTTTCTACTGAAGAGACATGACCTCAATACTGTCCTGCCACAGGATTTGGAGAAAAGCTCTGAGCGTGTGGATCCAGCAGCTTCCAAGCCCCTGAGTTAACAAATGACATATCACTGGCTATGTTTCGAACATACGCACTCTGGGGACAGCCCCAACCATAAGTTGCCTGCTCTGTTCACTAGCCTAGTCACAAACACTGGCCCTGTGTTGCATACGCATTTAAAGAATGTAGGTTGTTGCAAAGTGAATGTATCAGGGCATTTGTGCTACTTATAACAAAATACTGCAGTCTGGGTAGCTGATAAGGAGTAGAAACACGTTTGCTTTTCCTTTGGATTCTGGAGGCAGGGACATCTCAGAGGAAGGTATCAGCAGGTACAATGGCCAGCAAGTGCCTGGTCTCCAAGATGCTGCTGCATTCTCCAGAGGGGAGAAGCCTTGTATCAGCAAACTTTTTCTCCACCTTTTTCCTTCTACCTGACCTTCACCTGTGAGAGCTCTGCATGATGATGTAATCACTTCCTAAAGGCCCCACCTCTTAACACTACCACATTGGTAATTAAGTTTCAACTGGGTGACATATTCCCTTATTCAGGGCAGGTCACATCTGAACTGCAAGGCTTCTTTTAACTCTTCTTCTTTCTTATGGGTAAACACTCTGTCTTGTTTTAACCCTGTTCTTAGTTCTACACTTTTTCTTTCTTCAGGGAAAAAAAAAATCTCTGTTCAAGAAGATGGCATACTCTATTACTTTAAAACTCTACCTATATTATCACTCTTTAAAGAATGAAAGTCAAGTCCAAATGGAACTAAACATCTTACCCAACTGCTAGCAAAAGTGTAAAGACGCTATCAATAGCAACACCAACAAAGAGGATAGAAATGTAAAGTAGTAGAAAATTTTGGAAGATACTTTTGAAAATTTCATCAGGAGGCTTTGCAAAAATATTCCTATCTCCTGGTTCAGTAATTGACACCTTTGCATGGAGGTTTTTCTACAAACAGTTTCTCAGAATCTTATTAATAATCATAACAAATTCAAAACATTTGAGATGTCTAACATGGGCTGGGTGCGATGTCGCATGCCTTTAATCCCAGGACTTGGGAGGCAGGGGCAGGTGGATGGACCTCTGTGAGTTCAAGGCCAGCCTGGTCTACAGAATGAGTTTCAGGACAGCCAGGGCTGTTAAACAGAGAAACTCTGTCTCGAAAAACTTATAAAATAAAAAAGTCAAACATGGGAGGACTGGTAAAGAAATTACAATATATCCATACATAGAGTTTTACATAATCATTAGGATCATATTTTTAAAGACATGAGAAGAATGCTAACGGAATACTACATGAAAAAATATATCACGTTCCCTATCTTGAACTAACATTTTTTCATACACATTTTGAATTTTTAATATTTTCTTTTTGTATTTTGAAACAGGATCTTGCTGTATAGCTCTAGAAGACCTAGAACTATATAGACAAGGCTGACTTTGAACTTATGGTAATCCTCCTGCCCCCCCCCAAAGTGCTGGGGTTATAGGCATACATGACAGACATAGCAATAGAGTTTACATATTGGGAAGAACCAATAGTGGCAGCCTTTAATCCTAGTACAAACTTCTGTGAGTTTGGTAGTACAAACTTCTGTGAGTTTGGAGACAGTCTACTCTGCATAACAAGTTCCAAGCCATCTGGGGCTATATAATAAGACTGTATAAATAAAATATATAAAGATAGATAATAGATAAATAGATGATACATAGATCGATAGATAATAGATAGATAGATAGATAGATAGATAGATAGATAGATAGATAGATAGACAGAATTAATGATGGATGGGAAATCCTAAAATGTGAATAATGATCAATCAAGGATCATGTATCATCTTCATTTTCTTCTGATATTACTGTTTCCATTACCATGTATTTTTATCATTTAAAATATAATTCTTTCTTAGTATTACAGAGGCATGGTCCCAAGAGCCCTGAAGGATACCAAATTGAGGATGCTTACATAAAGATTTCTGGTATTTGCATCTAACCTATGCACAATCTTTTATTTATCTCAAATCATCTCTAGATTGTTTATAATATCCAATACAAGGAAAATGCTGTGTGGAGTTGGTCCATTTAGAGAATAATGAAAAGCAGAAAAATCCATAGATGATAAGTGCAGGTGTCATTTTTTTCAGCTGTTTTTGATCCGCAATTGAATCACAATTCTGGGACTTTCTGATGGAGAGGGCTGACCCGGACTACATATGACACAGAATTTGTGAATGGATGTGTGTAGGCATGCTCAACTATGTTTAAATTTTTATCCCTTTGATGAACTAATCCTAGGTCTAAAGAATATCCTTCAAAACTAGGAGAGACAGTGAAACTTCATGCTTTCCAAGGTTACGGACTGGGTACCATGCTATGGATACATTCCTTATTCACAGGAAGCTTGGGCTAAATAAAAATCCAGAAACCAGAGAGCAAGTGACTTCTTCCTGAAGCTGCTGAATTTGCTGGAATGTAGAAGAAATCTATATCCTTGAACCCACGGCATCACACAGATCACCTACCCCAACACTTTCAATGCCTTGTTTTACTTTCTTTTCTTTTTTTTAAAGATCCACCTGCCTCTGCCCCCAAGCGCAGAGATTAAAGGGGTGGGCCACCATAACCCCTGCCTCTGCCCCCAAGTGCAGAGATTAAAGGGGTGGGCCACCATAACCAGCTCAAATACTTTTAAACCAGCAACAGAATAGCTTCCCTGGTTGAAATGAAGGAGACGGGTCTAAAATTCAAACCCATTTGATCTCTGCTCTAAGGAGCCCAGAAGTAATACAGAGTATGACTTGAGAATTCTTCAAGGCAAAAGATTTGACGCTTAGAGGTGTAAGAGGCCCGGCCCTTGTGTCTGAGTGGTGAAGCACATGCTTAGTATGTGCCAGGCTCTTGGTTCATGCCCCAGAACCGCAATAGGAAAAACTTTACTAGAGAGCATGAATTGCACAGCTACTTCTAGCTACATTGAAGGCTGAAGACAGGACAATTGTTTGATCCCAGAAGTTCAAGGTCAGCCGGGAAACATACTGGGGCACTATCTCTAAATAAATTATTTTTTTAAAGGAAGAGAATGGGGGGGTTGACAAGCAGCACAATGCCCTCTCCTTCATGATTGCACCTGCATTTGTGAACATGCTGCCATACACAGACACCCCTAATTACGATGATTCCATTTGTCTTTCTTTACAATGCTGTGAAAGCAAGAGGAGGTCAGAAGAAATTACACTTTAAAATCCAGATTTTTAATCTATTCCCAGGCTAGCTGTGTGCAGTAGGATTTTCGGTTGTGATGCTGGGCTTGGCCATGAGCTGCAGCTCCTAATAGCCGTGTGATCACCAGCAGAAACAACCTATGTGCTCTACAGAGCTGCTGCTTGCTTAGGAATCTCTAAGTCAAGATGTTTCAGCTTATGACTAGAGAGGTATAGCACCAGCCATCCTAAATTGGGGCAAGTATGTATAACAATAAGAACAGTTCAGGGCTGGAGAGATGGTTCCGCAGTTAAGAGTGCTTCCTACTCTTCCAGAGGACCTGAGTTCAGTTCCCAGAACCCTCACCAGGCAGCTCACAATCAGCTGTAACTCCAGTTCCAGGAGATCCAACACACTCCGGTAACCTCTGCAGGCACCTGCACATAGAATACACATAAAATAAAAGGATCATTGCACACATGATCAAATCAAGAATCTTTTCTTTAATTCTACCTTACTATCCAATCCATAGGCCTCAAACCTATGATCCTCCTGCCTCAGACTCCTGAAGTGCTGGAATTGACAGTCATGTACCACCATGCCCAGCTATGTCAAGGATCTTGAAGAAATCAGCCTAGATTATCCAAATGCATCCAAACAGAATTGCAAAGATCTTTCTTTGGAGAAAGGAAAGCAAGAGAGTGAGAGATGTGATCAGAGAAGCAGAAATGGGAACGTGTGAAAGAGAAAAGGGGCCTGTCAGGAACTAAAGACCCCAGCATCCTGCTCTAAGGAGCATACTCAAATGGATGGGTCACATATAAGCCAATTACAGCTGGCAGCCAAGTTTGGGGAAATCACTTTCCCTAGAACCAATCAGGACTTCTCTTTGGTGATAGAGGGGACGGCACATTAGTCTCTGTGGTCAGAAGCGGCTTTCATGCATTTCACGGAGCAAAGGGAATCCAAAATGTTTTTGAAATGGAAAAACGGGGTCTGGCCAAGTCACTCAGTCAGGGCATATAAAGGGTCTTTACTGTGACATTCCATGAAGGACCTAGTTCCTTGTTCAAGCATACAAGTAGGAATTAACATCTGCCCATCTAAAAAGTGTTACCCTCCCTGCTTCCCTGCACACTCCCATGTGTGTGTTTTTAATACTTTGATCATTAAAACATCCAATAATAGGTCTATAGAAATGTGGGACAGAAGCCGGGCGGTGGTGGCGCACACCTTTAATCCCAGCACTCGGGAGGCAGAGGCAGGCGGATCTTTGTGAGTTCGAGACCAGCCTGGTCTACAAAGCGAGTCCAGGACAGCCAGAGCTACACAGAGAAACCCTGTCTCGAAAAAACCAAAAAAAAAAAAAAGAAATGTGGGACAGAACACCCCCCCCCCCATAAATTGAAATCTCATCACTGGTAATTAGTTAAACCTCACTTCTCATTCAAGACCTTTTTTGTCAGTTTTTTGTTTGTTTTTTGGGTTTTTTTTTTTATGTGTGTGGGGTGGGGGTGTAAGTCAAAAGAGTCATTGGGTCAAAAAATCTAATACCAGAGGAACTTAGAAAGATCTAATGCCGGGCGGTGGTGGCGCACGCCTTTAATCCCAGCACTTGGGAGGCAGAGGTAGGCGGATCTTTGTGAGTTCGAGGCCAGCCTGGTCTACAAAGCGAGTCCAGGACAGCCAGAGCTGTTAAACAGAGAAACCCTGTCTCGAAAAACCAAAAAAAAAAAAAAAAAAAAAAGAAAGAAAGATCTAAGTTGGGGGTATAGTCAGAAAAATGTTTGGGGAAAGCTTCAGGACAAATATGGTACAATACCAAAAAAAGTTTTTAGATGATAGATAGATAGATGGATGGATGATAGACAGACAGACAGATAGATAGATAGATAGATAGATAGATAGATAGATAGATGATAGACAGACGAGGAAAGAAATAAAGAACAAAGGAAGGAAGAGAAGATTAGGGTCTTTTCTAGAATCAAAGAATTTTAGTGATATAAGAAGACCCCCTGAGGACCTAATTGAAACCTCTCATCAAAAATATTAGCCAGAGCAGATGTGGTGGCCTGTGTCTTTAATCTCAGTACTCAAAGGCAGAAGCAGGTAGATCTCTGAGTTCAAGACCAGCCTAGTCTACAGAGAGAGTTCCAGGAAAGCCAGGGCTACACAGAGAAACCCTGTCTTGGAAAAGAAAGGAAAAACATATGGAAATCGTTGGGCTTGATGGTACATTCTGTGAAACCCAGCAGACAAATCTCTATGAGTTCAAGGCCAGCCTTATAAACATAGCAAACGCCAGGTCAGCCGAGGGTACAAGAGACCCTATCTCAAAAAGCAAACAAACAAAAAACTGGAACATTAATCTGAGGGTGTGGCTTAGTGTAGAGTACTAGCATGGTGCATGCAAGATCATGGGTTTGATTCACATTGTCACAGAAAATAATTTTTAACATACACACTTGGAAACTGAGTCACCAAAAGATAGGTAACCTGTCCAAACTCTCACAACTCCAGCAGTTAAGATTTGGGACATCAAGACTGAAGCTACATTACACCAAACTAAGTCTCTAATCCAAACACTTTGTCAAGTGTGTGTGTGTGTGTGTGTGTGTGTGTGTGTGTGTGTGTGTGTGTGTAATAAAATCTAGTCATTTCCCAATTCAGCCAAGCTGGTGGAATCAACCAGCATAAAATTGTTCAACAGCTCCTTGTAGGGTAAATAATTTTAAGGCATATACCTTTAATCCTAGCACTCGGGAGGCAGAAGCAGGCGGATTTCCATGAGTTCAAGACCAGCCTGGTCAACAAAGTGAGTCCAGGACAGCCAGGGCTGTTATACGGAGAAACCCTGTCTGGAAAAACCAAAAAAAAAAAAAAAAAGAAAGAAAGAAAGAAAAAGAAATGTTTGTAGGTAATGAGAGCTAGCACTGTAAGAGAAGAAGGAAGGAAGGAAGTAAAGAAAGAAGGAAGGAAGGAAAGAGAGAGGGAAAGGGAAAGGGGAAGGGGAGGAGGAGAAGACAGAACATAATAATGGGCTCAATTCAATATAAAAAGACAGAGGGGGCCAGCCGGGCGGTGGTGGCGCACGCCTTTAATCCCAGCATTGGGAGGCAGAGGCAGGCGGATCTTTGCGAGTTCGAGGCCAGCCTGGTCTACAAAGTGAGTCCAGGACAGCCAGGGCTACACAGAGAAACCCTGTCTCGAAAAAAACAAAAAAACAAACAAAATAAAAAGACAGAGGAGCCGGGCGGTGGTGGCGCACGCCCGCCTTTAATCCCAGCACTTGGGAGGCAGAGGCAGGCGGATCTTTGTGAGTTCGAGGCCAGCCTGGTCTACAAAGCGAGTCCAGGACAGCCAGAGATATTCAGAGAAACCCTGTCTCGAAAAACCAAAAAAAAAAAAAAAAAAAAAAAGACAGAGGGTTCCAGTTGAACATGGTGGTACAGGCATGCGATACCAACACTCGTGAAGTACAGGCAGGAGGACCAAGAGTTCAAGGTCAGCCTTGACTACATAAATAGTTGAACACTCACCTGGGCACCAGGAGATCCTGTCTCAAAAATCAAGAGACAAAAAAAGGCAAGGAGCACCCAGCATGCTGACTCCCTCAAAACAGGCGTGAACCAAATCTGTATTGGTTCTACCGAGAAGGGGAAACCAGTTTATTTTAAAACTAGTTTTAAAACTGGTTTTCTGATTTATAATTAATAATAATAATAATAATAATAATAATAATGAAAAGCATTGTGCCACACACTTGTAATCCCAGTATTTGGGAAGCAGAGGCTAGTGGATCAGGAAATAAAGACCAGCCTCAACTAAGCAATGAAGTAGACCATTTCAGATCAACAAGAGACTATCTCGAAAGATTAAAAATAGAGGCTGGAGAGATGACTCAGCAATTAAGAGTAATTGTTATTCTTATAGATAACCCAGGTTCGATTCCCAAGAACCCACATGGTAGCTCACAATCATCTAATTCTAAAGCATCCGATGCTCTCGCCTGGCTTGCAAGGGCATCAGACGTGAATGTGGTAAACATATACACATGCAGGGAAACAATCAAATAGATAAATAAGGCCAAAAAGATCTAATTAAAGTAAATTAAACCTCAAACACATGGTGTCATAAGTGGGCAAGATTTTTAAAACCACACACCTGCTGGCTCTTGATGTACAGATAAGGCAGTGAAGTCAGCTTTTGGAGTGATGTTCTTGACCCTGCCTTGCTCCACCCCCACATAAGAATCAAAGTCTGTTTCCTCACTAGAGCATAAACTCAAGAATAAGAAGACCACATCTTTCTTGCTTGCCATGATGGATGGAATGACAGAGATTGGTTGAATGAGATTTTCCAACCTCACAAAACATGTTAACATCAGAATTGATTGAAATCTAAATGCCTCCTGACCAGTCCAGTTGTTCCCAAGATGTCATCATCAATCTTCATCCGTGTTCAGAAATAGGGTTGTGGTCCTACTGAGAAGCCCCTAACCAACTGACTTAAAAGGACTATTAGTTATTTCCAAAAATTAAACGTATCCTCAGAGGATAAATATATATATCACACATTGAGTTTTCAAAACAAATACATATTTTCCATTCAATACTGCTTTCTGGGCACCTGTTAGGCAAACTGATTTGTGTGCACATATCATTGGGATATTAAGATCGTAAATGTTATTTCCATTTCTAGATGTTCTTTTTTTTTTTTTTTTTTTTTTTTTTGGTTTTTCAAGACAGGGTTTCTGAATATCTCTGGCTGTCCTGGACTCGCTTTGTAGACCAGGCTGGCCTCGAACTCACAAAGATCCGCCTGCCTCTGCCTCCCAAGTGCTGGGATTAAAGGCGTGCGCCACCACCGCCCGGCTAGATGTTCTATAACAATACATTTTGTTTAGAAATTAAAACCTCTTCAAAACCACATCCTTGCATTTTTATTTGTTTGGCTACTTTTGTTTTTGAGCACAGGATCATTGTAGCCCAGGATTTCTTGGAAAAACACTGTGTAGCTGATCATGTCATTGAACTCTTGATGCTCCTGCCTCCACCTCCCAGCCTTTTTGTTTGTTTATATGTTTGGTTTTGAGATAGGGTCTGATTCTAAAAATGAGGCTATCTTAGAAATCACTAGGTAACCCAGGTTAGCCTTGAACTTGAAGCAATCCTGCTGCCTCAGCCTTCTTGGTGCTAGGACTCTAGGCATGTATCACTACACCTGGCTCTGAAAAAAAACATTTTTTATACTCTGTAATTTTTTTTTAAAGTACAGTAAGTCAGGTGTAATGGCAGAAAGGCCAAGTTCATTTATAATTAAAAATACTTTCTGACTTTATAAATGCTCTTATAAAGAAATGATCAATAGCCAGGCATGGTGGTGCATGCGTTTAATCCCAGCACTCTTAGCACACATATGATAAATACATATAACAACTATGGCAGAGACAGACATATCTCTGCAAGTTTGAGGCCAGTCTGGTCTACACAGTATATTCCAGGAAAGACAAAGCTGCATAGAGAAACTCTATCTCAAAAAAAAAAAAGAGAGAGAGAGAACAAAAGAAAGAAAACTGCACTTTATTTTTTCCTCCTTTTTTAGGGGGGTGGATTATTGAGTCATTGTTGACAATCCAAAATTTAACATATTCAGTCTGTTAAATGTGATGTTCTGATTTACAGAGGCACTACAAAATGATTACCATGGTCAAGCTAAATATCATTATCTATCACTTGACATAGTGATCATGCATGTGCTGAGATTGCTTAAGGCATTTTCTCTTAGGAATTTTCAAGAATGCAGTGCATTCTTATTAACTAAGGTTGCTGTGCATTAGGAACCAGCCTCATGACTTCATAATGCTTGTACCCTTTGGCCAGCATCTCATTGTTTCCCTGGTTCTTTGAGTCTGACTTTTGCTGTTCATATGATCTTGGCTTTTTGTTTCATTTCATTGTGCTTTTCTAAGAGAGGATCTTTCTATCCGTCCTGGATTGCCTCTAGTACTCACTGTATAATCTAGATTGGCCTGTTGACAGTCCCCCTGTCTCAGCCTCCTAAGTGCTGGCATTAAAAGAATGTGGCCTAAACCTGGTTGAGGTTGGTTGGTTGGTTGGTTGGTTTGGTTTGATTTTAGTTTTTCAAGACAAGATTTCTTTGTGTAGCCCTGGCTATCCTGGAACTCTGTCTCAATCTCAGAGATCTGCCTGCCTCTGCCTCCCGAGTGTTGGGATTAAAGGTGTGCGTCACCACCCCCCCCCACACTGGCTTAGTTTGCCTTCTTTAGAGTCTTCTTTTGGTGGTGAGCTTG
Organism: Lophiomys imhausi; assembly: GCA_907164525.1. Classification (NCBI taxonomy): domain Eukaryota; kingdom Metazoa; phylum Chordata; class Mammalia; order Rodentia; family Muridae; genus Lophiomys; species Lophiomys imhausi. Next base: position 2,263,190 of record CAJQZJ010032284.1, read on the forward strand.
TGCAGTATTTGTCTTGGTTTATTTCAGTCAGTGTGATAACCTCCATATTGATCCCTGTTGTCACGAGTAGAGGATTCCCTTCTTTTTCAAGCTGATGAAAATTCATTTTATATACATATAAATTATATATACATATATGTATTGTTTGTACATATGTGTATATATATATGTACATACTGAATTCGGTAGGTCTTATGTATATATCACACTCTCTTTTTGCATATACTTTTTGCTAAAAGGTTTGAATGTGTCCCCTCCAAAATTCAAGTGTTGAATCTTGTTTTGTTTTTTATTTTTGAGAAAGAAGTCACTTTGTAGCCTAACTGGCCTGGAGCTCAATATGTAGCCCAGGCTAGTCACAAACTTGCCACTTAGCTTACTGCTTCAGCCTCCTAAATGCTGGGACTACCAGTGTGAGCCACCCCACACCAGTTCACTGCCTCCCTCCCCACTTCACCCGGTGCCCTCATCTATCTCCTTCCTAACTTCATATCCCCCTCTTAAATATTTATTTAACTTTATGTGTACATGAGTGTACATATGTGTACCAAATGCATGTACCATGTGCACACAGGAGCTGGGGCGCACCCTAAGAGGCATCAGATCCCCTGAACTGGAGTTACAGACAGTTGTGAGCCATCAGGTGGGTTCTGGAAATTGAGCCCAAGTCTTCTGCAAGAGCATTAAGTACGTTGTTGTCATTGTTGTTGTTTTGGGATAGGATTTCTCTATGTAACAGCCCTAGCTGTCCTGAAACCCTCTTTGTAGACCAGGCTGGCCTCGAACTCTCAGAGATTCATCAGCCTCTACCTTCCAAGTACTGGGATTAAAGGAATGTGCCACCTCACCCAGCTCAGTAAGTACTCTTAACAGCTGAGCAGTCTCTCGAAGCTCCTCCTTGTTGTTCTTGTTGCTGTTTAGCTAAGGCAGTGTTGACAAACACGCTTTTTTTAAAAAACTGGTTCAAGTCTCTTTAATTAGTTTAAGGACTCTTTGGTTGTCATGGAGATAACACTAGCACAGTGCCCCTTACGCCACAGAACCCCCCTTCCCTTCAGAGCTCCAGGCTTTTCCAGCAGATTCTAGGAGGTCTGCACTGGAACCAGGCCTGTTCCTGATGGCCAAACTCAGTCTCCCTCCTGAAACGACTTGTGGGAAGCCCGGTAACCGGAAGCCAGCTCCAGAAGAGAGACCTGACACGGAGATCTGGGAGTGTACACATGGAGCGTTCCTCCAGATCTGGTGGGTGGCACTAGCCCTCATTTTTTTGGACTGCCTCACCTTTGCTGGAGTCAGGACAAGGACAGAGCCAAGTATATCTCACTGGTAAAGTGATGACAGCAGGAGGGAGGAAACAGGGATTAACCCTGTCCCAGCCCCACCCTCCTGATGAAAGGTGACACTCTGGTAGGAGGAAACACCTCCACATTTGTCTCCTCACAGCCGGCAGGGTAGCTGGACAGTGCAGCGACTAGAACAGTCAAGGGGTGACTCCAAGCCATAGTGTAAGTTGCGCATGAGCAATTAACCGGGTCCTGAAAAACTGCGAGTTTGACGGCACTGTGGAGGCAAAGATCCACATTGAGGGACCCGGCCAGCCCTGTGGCATGCCCGGGGAAGCCAATAGAGTGATCTGACACTGCCATTGCAGCTCAAGTTTCCCTCTCTCAAAGGTAGGGCTGGCTATTCATTCCTGGGCACAGTCCTCCAAGCTGCTGTGGCGCCACCGGAAATGCCCCTCAGGAGTGCCTCTGCCTTTAGCCCTGAAGACCACACCTTCCACCACAGCCAGCTGCCCCGCCCCTGTCACCTCTGCCCCCCTCCCCCGCCCCCAGTCGCCTCAGTCAGGCTCATCTCCACTGCTGCCACTGTCACTTCGCTTCCAGCCAGCATACGGGTTATTAAATCTTGACTATTTTGAATAATATTTCAATGGCCATGGAAATACACGTATCTCTTCAAGACTGTTTAGCTGGGCATGGTGTTTCACACCTACAACTGTTCCCAGCACTTGGGAAATGGATGTCGAAGGATTTCCGTGCGTTTGAAGCCAGTCTGGGCTCTACAGTGCAACCCTGTCTCAAAACACTAAAAATTAAAAAACTAAGTCAAGTGAAAGGGGGGGGAGGGGTTGATGATGGCTCCTTGGTCAAGAAAGCTTGCGGCTCTTTCAGAGGGCGTTTTGATTCTAAGCACCCATGTCAGGCGGCTCACAGCAGCCTTTAACTCCAGCCCCAGAGGAAGAAATAACCTCTACAGGCATCCACATGAATGTGTGCATACATAGACAGAGAAGTATAAATAACAAAGCAAATCTTTAAAGATAAAATAGAGGGTCTGGAAAAATGACTCAGGGGTCAAGGGCACTTGCTGTTCTTTCAGAGGATTCAGGTTTGGTACCGAGCACACCATGAGCGCTTACAATTATCTGTCACTCCAGTTCCTGGGGATCTGGTGTGGTGCACGTACATCCATGCAGGCAAATACTTATTTACACAAAATAAAGATAAATAAGTTAAATGAAATAAAATAAAAATAAGTTATCACACTCAGCACATACTTTTCAGCACAGCACTGAAGAGGCAAAGGCAAGGGGATCTCTGTGAGTTCAAGGCCAGCCTGGTCTACAGAGTGAGTTCCAAGTCAGTCAGGGCTACATAGTGGGACCCTATACCAAAAATTAAGAAATTAAACATATATATATATATATACATACATATATACATACTTGCATATGAGAGAGATTATATATTCGATATGTATTATGTATATATATACATTTTAAAGTATAAATTTTTAAAGTGATTTTGCTTCCTTATACATGTATCTTTTTATGTAGATATCTACTACCACTGACCCCAGAATTGGTTTTGCCGTGTCTCTACTTGGTATGTGTCATGTCTGTTTCCATATGCCTCAAGATATTAATTTACCTTTTGATTTCTTCTTTGAATCTGCTCAAGAATGTGATGTTTAACTTGTACAACTTTTGAATTTTCCTGCTGTTACCAATTTCTAGTCTCATGCCATTGTGATTTCAATGTCCCTAACTCTGTTTAAACTTACCTCACAGCCCAGCATGACAAAACCTGAAGAATGTTACGTGCACACTTGAGGAAAACATGTATTCTCTGCTGGCAAGAAGCAGGGTATTTTGTACAAGTCTATTAGTTTCATTTGGTCTAAAGTATAGTTCAAGTTGAGTGTTTCCTTATTGATTTTCTGTCTAGATGATTTATCCATTGTCCAAACTGAAGTACTAGGTCCTTGACAGTTGCATTAGGGTCTGTTTCACTCTTCAGATAGGCTAACATTTGCTTTAGAAATTAAGGTGCTGTGATGATGGGTGCATACATATTCACAGTTGTTGTATCTCCTTGGTGAATTGACTCCTGTGTCGGTATATAATGGCTTTCTTGGGCTCTTTTTACACTTATTAAAGTCTATTTTATCTGAAGTAAGCGTAAGTATCCCTGCTGTCTTTTGTTCCATTTGCATATACTTACCCTTCATTTTGTTCTCCATACATACATGCATGTCCCTACAGCTTAAGTGAATTCCTTGCAGGAAGAATCCAGCTGGATCTTTTCTAATGCATTCAGCATCTGCTGCAGCTCTCCTTCCTCCTCTTCCTCCTTTTGTAGCACTAAAGACTGAACCCAGGACTGTGCACATTCTAGGCAAGGGCTCTATTATCACTGTGTTATGTACCCATAACCACACTAAATGTCTTTTGATTTGTACGATCTAATCCAGTTACATTTGGGGTAATTATTGAGAGGTAAACACTTAATATTATCTCCTGTTAGTTGTTCCTGGATGTTTTGTTGATGCTGTGTTCCTTTCTTCCTCTGCTACTACCTTCCTTTGAGATCGAAGGGTTTTCTCTAGAAGTATGCTTTGATTTTCTTTTATTTTGTGTATTAACTGTGTAGTTCCTATGCATTTTGCATAAACCAATTTACAGATTAGGACTGAAGCTCAGTGATAGCATATGGGCTTAGCATGAACAAGACGCTGGGTGCAATCCCAGCACACACACATACACATACAAACACACACCAAGAAGAAGTTACAATGGTCCAATTTAGGCTGATAGCTACTCTACTTTGAGAATATATGTATGTTAGCTTTATGTTACTATAATAAAATAACTGATACAGGGATCGGAGAGATGACTCAGTGGTCATAAGCACTGTTGGGTTTCAGACCCAGGGCAAGTGGCTGAGGTGCATATTTTTTTTCTTTCTTTTCTTTCCCCCTTTTATTGTTTTTTCTTATTTTGTAAATTTCACATAATGTACCCTGTTCCCTCTCATTCATATCCCACCTCCTCTCAGACCTACCCTTCACCCTTGAAACCTCTTCCAAAAAAAAAAAAAATGTATTTCAGAAGCTGTAGCGTGTCTCAGTGTGTCCCACAATATTCCCTTTCCGTCCATACTTTTTTGTTTGTAAATGTTCATTATAATGACTCCTTGGTCTGGGATGAGGCCTCTGGCTTCCGCTACTTTGTCAATACTGGAACCTCACTGGGACTTTTCTCAGGTATCCTGTTGTTGTCCTGTATTATAGGAGGAACAAGGCCTGCCATTAAGCAGGAACAAGGCCTGATGCTAAACAGTGCATGCATGGTTGGGTTTCCACATGCAGCTGGCTTGAGACCTGACTGACACCTGCCTGGAGACTGATGATGCCACACCGGGTAATGAGAAAATGAGGTGGCCAATGAGGAAGAGCCACAGCAGCCTGCAGTTCCAGAGCCAACAGGACTCTGGGTGGAAGTTATAAAGGGGGCATCCTCTTCCTGAAATAAAGGGCTCTGCTTTTGCCACTTACCGGGTCCCTGGAGCCTGGGTTGTTGACTCTGAACCAGCTCATCCCCACCCCCCAAGAGTCCTGGTCATAGGCCTGGGGCTGGATGCCAACAACACTGTATCATGGAGATCCTGTAGTTTTGGGTCTATGGAACTGGCCTCTTCATGAGCCCCAGCAGTTCATCCATGGGATATATGTTGGGGTGGAACAACTGGTTCTGGGCCTGCAACCCCCACATCCAGGACCAGTTCTACTTTGCTACCCAGGTGAGGTGCAGGGCCTGCTCTACCAAGTGCTACAGCATGTGAGGGGCAGGGACAGCTCTCCTGCTCTCATGACCCCATAAGGGCCAGATCTCCTGTCTGTCACTGGTGGTGAGGGCAAAAGGAAGAGGAGGGGATCTGTCCCTCACCAACACCATTAAATATATTTTGCTTGGTTGGTTGGTTTCATTTTTCAAGACAGGGTTTCTCTGTGTAGTCCTGGCTATCCTGGAACTCACTCTGTAGACTAGGCTGGCCTTGAACTCACAGAGATCCACCTGCCTCTGCCTCCCAAGTGCTGGGATTAAAGGCGTGTACCACCATGCCCGGCATGAGGTGCATATTTAACATACCAAAGTGGACCTGGCCTCCAGGTTCTCCCAGCATCCCTCAGTCCCTACCTATTACAGGGCATGGCTGGCATACCCAGCTTTCTACCCTGAACTTTCCAGCCCAGGGGCTGGGCTTCCTCTCCCCCAGAAGCTCTTTCCTATATAATCCAGAGAGTTTGGTCTCCCTCTCTCTCCCTTTCTTTCTGCATCTCTCTCTTCCTTTGTGAGCATGCTCTTTCTCTTTCTCTTCCCACTCCCCTCTGTCTTTCTCCCTGTGGCCTCATCTCTGGCCTCTTTCCTTGGGACCAGTGAACCCTCATGCGAGCTGTCCCCAGTAAATCCGCATATACTCTAATCTAGCTTGGATTGACTCATTTTGCTACTCTTTCAGGGAACACGGGTTCATTTCCTTGCACACACATGGCAGCTCACAGCCATCTGTAACTTCAGTTTCAGGGGATCTTATGACCTCTTCTAGCCTCAGCAGACATCCAGCATGTACCTGGTGCACATACATAGGAGCATATAAGACATTCACACTTGGGCTAGAGAGATGGCTCAGAGGTTAAGAAGCACTGAATGAGCCTGGCATGGTGGCGCACACCTTTGATCCCAGCACTCGGGAGGCAGAGCCAGGTGGATCTCTGTGAGTTCAAGGCCAGGCTGGTCTACACAGCGAGTGATTCCAGGAGAGCCAGGGCTGTTACACAGAGGAACCCTGTCTTGAAAAACCAAAAAATAAAAGAGCACTGGCTGCTCTTCCAGAGGTCCTGAGTTCAATTCCCAGCAACCGAATGGTGGCTCATAACCATCTATAATGAGATCTAATGCCCTCTTCTGGCATACATACAGGACAAATACTGTAAAACATAATAAATAAATAGATAGATAGATAAATCTTTAAAAAGACATTCACACTTGTAAAATAAAAATAAGTTTAACATTTTTTAAATAGCTATGATAAATAACTTTTAAGAAGGTTGTCTTAATCCCAGCACTTAGGAGGTAGAGGCAGGCGGATCTCTGTGAATTCGAGGCCAGCCTGGTCTATGAAGCAAGTCAAGGACAGCCAGGGCTATTACACAGAGAGACCCTGTCTCGAAAAAAAAACAAAAAAAAAAAAGAAGGTTGTCTAAGAGCAGGTGTGATGGTGCACACATTTAATCCCAGCATTTGGGAGACAGAGGCAGGCAGATTTCTGAATTTGAAGCCAGCCTGCTCTACAGAGTGAGTTCCAGGACAGCTAGGGATACACAGAGAAACCCTGTATCAGAAAGAGGAGAGAAAGTAGGTTGTCTGGCTCAGTGTTAAGATTCCAGTCCATGATTAGTCAGTCCCATTGCTGTGGGCCTATGACAAGGTATCCTATCACGGAATGACAAAGTTGCCTTACATTGCTATCAAGGGACTGGATGGAGCAGTCACCTCCAGGTGGGAAGACTGGGTCTGGAATGGGCTTTTGAAATCTCAAAGTCCACTCCTAGTAGCATACCTCTTCCAACAAGGACACACCTTCTTCCACTCCCCCGTTACTAAGCATTCAAATATATGAGCCAATGGGGGCCATTCTCATTCAAACCAGGATATCACCAGGGCCTCTCTTGACACAGGTCTATATACCCACAGTGGCAGCAGTTTCAACAGGAAATACCCAAGTACATTAGGCAGCTGCATAACTGAGCGAGACCTGGAGCACGGCCAGACTTGGAGGAGTTGGTAACCTTGATCCCAGTTTTTATCAACAAATAGCTACCTAATGTCGCTAGGAAAAGGAAGACCTCCTACTCCACTGTATTGTCCTATCCCATCTACCTTTTGTTTTCCTAAGAGACGTTGCCTAAGCGGCCATGCAATGGCTATTCACAGGGAAAATTTGATCAACAGAGCATGTCCTGAGCCCCCAATCCTCATACCTCACCTTCTAAGAAGGTAGAAGTGCAGGCATCCACCTTGGCTCTTGACTATATTCTTTTAAAGTATCATGGGAAACAGAAAGACTCTTAAGTCATTTACACCCTCGTGTGAGTTAGCTTCCTCCAAGGACCCTTGGCTGCTTTACTGGTGAAAAGTAGAGAACTTGTGAGCATTCAGTAGCTTTTCAAGGTGTCAGGGAGAACTTTCCACGGCAGAAGTAAGCACAGAAAGAAAGAAGCAGAAGAGCAGTTAGTAGGCAAGTGGGCATCGTTTACTTGACAGTTCCGTTCACCCGTGATCAAAACAAAGACACAGCCAAGGACAAAAGTCTGTCATGTTTTGAACAGCGAGGGAGTCTGACTTCAAAATCAAACACAAATAGTTCTCTTTTCCAATGAAAAGAGAACTCAGCAACCCCCCACTGCCACCATTCCTGCCACCATTGTGCAGCTCTGTCTTCAGACAGGTACCGTGCCTCCATTTCTCTGTGGTCCAAAGACTTAGAGAAATAGTTTTAGATACTACCCATTCAAGTTCTGCACTTCTGATTTTTTTTTTCCTGTGCTGACCTCATTAAGCAGGGTGGAAGGCAGTTTTTCCTAGTCTATTAAGACTTCAATAAAATCATCTGCCTCTAGTTAACTGGAATAGTGTTCACATTTAGCCCTGAATATTAATTGGCTGATAACGAGATGATAAAGCTGCTTTTCTCTGCAGGTGTACCAATCAATTTCAATGAAACAGAAAAAAATGAGTTCTTTTCTTGTTGCATTTGAAATTAAAAAGTGATTTATATTTTCTAATACAGTGGTTTGCATTGATCCCCTTCTGAAAATGTGCAGTTTCATTTGTGCCCATTTAAATTATAATAGTTTCCGTTTGGAAGAGAATGATTTTCCAATATCAGCTCTGGCTTCCCATTGATGATTAACTTTAATGTGGATTTGAAGGAGGAATGTTTGCAGGGGTCAGGGGGAATAGGCCATCAAGAGCCTCCATCTCCTTAAAACAAAAATGTCCTCGCTACTTTTAATGACCATAATATCTGCAGAATGCTCTTCATAAAAACAGTATTGTCAAAGCAAGCTATATTTTCCCCCGAGAAATCCATTTTTCCATTTTACGAGTTTCCATCTGACATAGAATTTTATGCCTAGGCCAACTGCTTTCTATTTCTGTTGTGTCAGCCTCACTGCAGGGCAGATGTAGGAAAGAGAGGCTTTTGAGGTTTTTTGTTTGTTTGTTTGTTTTTATGCCCTGTGTCACCAACAGCAAAGTTTTTAGATGGAAGTGATCACAGAATCCTGTTGCTATCAGCTGAATTCTGTCGGCATGAGATGTGACAAACTTGTAGCATCCACTGTAGTTTACTAACGGGGTCTACTGAGCAGCCATGAGGGGACATATGTATAGCCTGGACTTAGCAGTAGAAAATCAGAGGAATGGTGATGAATTCTCCACTCCTTTGTCATCTGGATTCCTACTCGGGCTACGCACAGGTGTTGAGAGGAGTTGAGAGCATCTACAGAGCCAGGCGTGGTGGAGCATGGTGGCGCACGCCTTTAATCCCAGCACTCGGGAGGTAGAGGCAGGTGGATCTCTGTGAGTTCAAGGCCAGCCTGGTCTACAAAGTGAGTCCAGGACAGTCAAGGATACACAGAGAAACCCTGTCTCGAAAAACCTAAAAAAAAAAAAAAAGAACCCAGGATTGGTTAGTCACATAGGAGATAAATGTTAGCTGAGGAATGAATTAGTAAAACTGGAGCTAGGAAGCTGGAGAAATACATGTGATAAGAATAAAGTGGATTCTACACTAAACTGTTTCTCTCCAAATGTCGCAATACCTGAACATTCCCTAGTAGACCCAGGTGGCATCATCTGGATTAAATATTAAAGTCTAACCAATTGCATCATTCCCTAATTTTTCAGCTAGTATTCCCTAGCAGATGATTCTAAATAAGTAAACACGAACATAATTGTGGAGGGGGGGGGTCCCCTCTCGACTATTCAGGCATATGTGTGTTCTGAACTATTATCCAAATATTTTCTACGCATCCACAGGGAGGACTTCAGGAATTCCATGATAATGTTTTTAACCACAAAAGCAAATAACATTATAGAAAAAAAAATTCCCTTCTTCCTTGAGAAAGAGTCCTGGTGGTGCTTTCCTGGGCAGCCTCTGAGCTTTTGCGATGAAATCAGGGAAGGAAGGACCTGGGTCATTGTGGATAGCCTCACCCCCTGGAGGACACATACACCACCTGTTCTTGGGAGAAGTCAGCCAACTTCAAGGAGGGATTCAAGTTCCCATCTTCTGTTCTTACAGCTGGGTATTGAATGGTCCCAAAGTTACATGTGTTAAAAACTTGGTCTCCAGTGAAGAGAGGCACTGTGGTCCTTTAGGGGATGGGGTAGATTTCACATCACTGGGCACATATCCTGAAGGGGATGAGGTCTGACACCTTCTGTGTCTCCGAGTTTTTTGTTTTGTTTTTTTAAGATTTATTTATTCATCATGTACACAGAATTCTGGTTGCACACACACCTGCATGCCAGAAAAGGGCATCAGATCCCATTATAGATGGTTGTGAGCCACCATGTGGTTGCTGGGAACCGAACTCAGGACATCTGGAAGAGCAGCTAGCAGAAGTGCTCTTAACCACTGAGCCATCTCTCCAGCCCTGTGTCTCCGTTTTTGTCTGTCTGTCTCTATCTCTCTCTATGTCTCTGTCTTCTTGTCTGTCTTTCTCTGTCTCTCTGCCTATATGTCCCTCAGTGTCTGTCTGTATGTCTCTCCCCCCCCCCCATCTCCTGGCCAATGGATCCCCACCCAGTCTCAGACTGGAAAGTTCAAAACTATTAAGCCCAAATGTACCTTTCTCTGGATAATTATCTCAGGTGTTTCATTATGGTAACAGAAACTAAATACCTGGTGAGATACCCTAGTATCTTCTTAACTAGTCTCACCTCATTGTGGCCAGAATGTTCACTCCTTACTGCCATCATCCTCCGTGCTAAAAATCATGGCCTGATAGGGTCAGTATGGCAGCTAGGGTATTACTTAGAGAGCACTTAGCACACACAGCATATATGAAATCCTGAGGTCAATCTCAGCATGATGAAACTTCTGACTACTTCTCCAGCCTCCTATCACACCCCTTCCCATCTCTCACTGAGTTCTGAAGTCACACCTGCTGACTCCTCATCTAGACTAATCCCTACTCATCCTCAAAAATTTGGTATGGACTGCAACACTCAGGAGAGTAAGCCCTTCATCTCACCTGGGCAAGCATAGTAGAGCTGGTCCTGGATGTGGGGGTTGCAGGTGAGCCGACCCTGAGCATGTGAGCATGGATGAACTGGTCCCAAAACTTGTCTGCAGAGCTGCAGTGTGGACGAGGAAGAGATGCCCCCCCCCCCAGCCCTTGCCACCTACAGCATGTGGGAGAGCTGGCCCTGCCCCTCATCAGCTGCAACAGTCAGGAGACTCTACCTCACCTGAGCAGCAGGGTAGAGCTGGCCCTGGCTGCGGAGATTGTGGGTGAGCCAGCCCCAAGGGCATGAGAGAAGGAGATCTGGTGGGCTAACCAGTCAGATATCCCTCAGGCCCAGATCCAGGGCTTTGAATTGCCCCACCCCATCAATGAACTGCTGAAGTGCATGAAGGGGACCAGTACTACAGATCCAAAACTACAGGATCTCCATGGCACAGGGCAACAACAGGATATCTGAGAGGAGTCCCAGCCAGGTTTCAGTATTGACAGAGTAGCAGAAACCAGAGGCCTGGAACCAGACCAGGTCATTGCAATGAATATTTGCAAGGAAAGAAGTGTGGACAAAAGGGTATACCGTGGGACACAATGTGACACATCACAGGTTGCACAACAAGATTTTTCATCCGTGTTGCGAAGGGAGGTTGCAAAGGTGGAGGGGTGGGTATGAAGAAAGGGGGAGATGAGTGGGATTGGGGTGCATGATGTGAAATTCATAAAGAACCAATAAAAAGTTTTTTTTAATTGGGGTCCCACCCAATTAAAATTAAATTAGCCACCCTGGTCCCAGTGGTGAATCCCAGGCCAGGACTACATAGCAAGATTATGACTCAAACAAAGAAGACACCTCCCTCCAGCCAGGAGTGATGATGAACTCACAGCACTTAAGAGGCAAAGGCAGGGGGATTGCTGCAAGTTGGAGGACAGCTTGGACTACATAGTACATTCCAAGCCAGCCCAGCTACATAACGTATGAGTGTTATCATGTCCAAAAAGAGTTTGTTTGTTTGGTTGGTTAATTAGTTGGTTTTACTCAAGAAACAACCCACAAAAAGAAGAACCCCTCTCTTTCTGGCACATATCCATTTATGGAAGGACTTTCTGGGGCTTTCACGACACCTTTGCCCTACAGCGGATTATAATAAGGTAAGGACCCATTCGCACTACAACTGTAATATGGTAAGGATATAATGCATTTAAATTGGAATTGACTTTTTTGTTTAATCTGTGTTTTCTTTTTTGTTTGTTTGGTTTTTGCTGAGGTTGTTTGTTTTGAGAAAGGGTTTATCTGTGTATCAGCCCTGGCTATCCTGGACTCACTTTGCAGACCAGGCTGGCCCGAACTCACAGAGATCCGCCTGCCTCTGCTCCCCGCCCCCCCCCCCTCCAGTGCTGGATTAAAGGCATGTGCCACCATACCCAGCCT
>CAJQZJ010032284.1:2277611-2288578 GCA_907164525.1 Lophiomys imhausi
CAGAGATACACAGAGAAACCCTGTCTCGAAAAACCAAAAAAAAAAAAAGAGGTAGTAAAACCATCCCATATTACAGACATGGAAACCGAGGCTCAGAGGTTAAGTGACTTTCCCAGGGACACGGTTTGTAAGTAAATAATATGAAGGTATCAGCCACAAAGCCCTTTAATCCAGAATAAATGGAGGGTGTTGTATCTGTAGTAGTCAATAAGAAAGATGATCAGCCAGGGGCAGTAGCCACACCTTTAATCCCAGCACTCAGAGGCAGAGGCATGAGGACCTCTGTGAGTTGGAGGCCAGCCTGGTCTATGTAGTAAGCTTTAGGACAGACAGAGCTACATAGAGAGGACCTGTCTCAAAAAACAAAATAGGAGCCGGGCGTGGTGGTGTACACCTTCAATCCCAGCACTCGAGAGGCAGAGGCAGGCAGATCTTTGAGAATTCAAAGCCAGCCTGGTCTAGAGGGTGAGTCCAGGACAGCCAGAGCTACACAGAGAAACCCTGTCTCAAAAGGAAAAAAAAAAAAGAAATAGGAGGAGGAGGAAGAAAGTAGCTCAGCCCAGAGCTGCTCTGCTGGGTTGGTCATGGCTTCACTGCGCTTTTTGTTTGTTTTTTATCATTTGGGAGAAAGACCCAATGCTTATCATCCTTCTGAGGTAGCCCCATTATAAAGTTGCTGTGGCGGGTGTGGTATGGCCTTGTTGTTACCTTGCCTACACCCTGATCCTAGCTAACAGGACACAAAGTAGCCCCTTGTCTCTGTGTCACTTTTTTGTCTCTGTGCAAAAACATCTGAGTCAACCTCAGAGGTAGGTGGATCTCTGTGAGTTCAAGACCAGCCTGTTCTACAGAGTGAGTTCTGGGACAGCCAGGACTACACAGAAAGGAGGAGGAGGAGGAGGAAGAGGAGGAGGAGGAGGAGGAGGAGAAGAAGAAGAAGATATTTACTTTGGCTTACTGATGGTTTCAGAGGATTTGGTCCATGATCACATAGCTCCATTGCTTCTGGGCTTATGATGAGTCAGAACATCATGGCAAAGATTGTGGAGTGAAGAATGGTAACCCGTCTCATGGTGGACAGAAGGCAGAAAGAAAGAAAAGGGCCAAGCAACAAGATATACCAGAGTACACACCCAGGGACCTACTTCCTCCAACAAGGAGGAACTTCCCACCCACCCACCCACCCCACCCCACCCCAATAATGCCATTGATAGTGTGGATTCATCAGTGCCCTTGTGGTTTGAATGAAAATGGCTCCCATAAATTCATAGAAAGTGGCACTGTTGCCGGGCGGTGGTGGCACATGCCTTTAATCCCAGCACTTGGGAGGCAGAGGCAGGCGGATCTCTATGAGTTTGAGGCCAGCCTGGTCTACAAAGTGAGTCCAGGACAGCCAGAGCTGTTACACAGAGAAACCCTGTCTCGAAAAACCAAAAAAAAAAAAGAAAGTGGCACTGTTGGGGGTGTGGCCTTGTTGGAGGAAGTGTGTCACTGGGGGTGGGCTTTGGGGTCTCAGATGCTCAAGCCAGGACTAGTGTCTCTCTCTCTTCCTGCTGCCAGCTAATCCAGATATATAGAACTCTCAGCTACTTCTCTCCAGCACCATGTCTGCCTGTGTGCTGCCATGTGTCCCACCATGATAATGATGAACTAAACCTCTGAACTGTAACACAGTCCTATAGTGAATATGTAAGGGCTCGCGAAATGCAAGGCATACAAAGTCAGCTTCAAGCCTTGAACCTGTAGGAAACACCTGGCAGCGCATGAGGTCCTGAACAACAGGGTTACCTTGGGAGGAAGGCATCAGGCGGACCAATGAGACGGCAGCCTGAAGTATAATTAAGAGACAGCAATATAAAAAGGAAAACTAGGAGAGGGGGCTTTTTACTTGGTATTGCTTGGCACCCCTGCTCAAAGACTCTAGGCAATGCCCCGCTGAAGGGTGTGGCTGCCAAAGCCGGAGACCCGCCAAAGACTGAAGTGAGGGGGTAGCAACTGCCAGCATTGAGGCCTCATGGATGGAAAAGCTTTTTGCTTGGCACTGCTTCTCATCGCTGCCTAACTTCAAAAAGACTAGCCACCGAGACTTGGTGAAGATTGCTGAGAAAAGCCTCAGAAAGCGGCACCTGCCACCATCGAGCTTGGGCTGGCAGAAGAGGCACGATGTAGAACCTGCATGGAAAAGGTCCACAAGAGCCGGGAAGGCTGAGGAGAGCGGCAGCCGTGGGAAAAGAGCAGCTGAGGAAAAGTGGCCTTTTGGGCCAGCAGGCGGCAGCAGTGCTAGAGGCTGACCCCAAGCAGATGTGAAGCTGCCATAGTAACGCCAGAGCCAGGTGACCACTGAGTGACTGCTGATCACGGTGTTCCTGCTGACTGACTGCTGACCAGTTGCCCTCAAAGGACCTGCCCCTGAGGATGTCTTGATCTGGGTATCCTTTCTAAAATGTTAGGGGCCGTTGGTTGGTAGGTGGTTATAGATATTAATAAATAGTTATAAGTTACACTTACACAGTCCCAGTTGAATGTTTTCCTTTATAAGGACTGTCATAGTCATGGTGTCTCTTCACAGCAATAGAAACCCAAGACACTCCCCAGTTTGCCTTTTGGTTATGGTGTTTCATTGCAACAATAGAAACCCTCATGAAGACAGCCCTCCATATCCAGTCACTTCCCAGAAGCCCGTCTTCTAAGGCGGCAAAGACTTATCATGGGAGCCTTTTACCTGACACTTGAACTCCAAACCCTGATTGCCTCAAAGGAGGCCACTTACACCCAGACAGGTGGCAGGTGTCTGGCTGGTAGTTACCAGATCATAATCGGCAGCTCCGAACAGACCTTCGGCAAGCTCTCCACATCTAGGTCTGGAGGGCTGGGGAGAAGCAGAATCCAAGAGGCAGCCATTGGTTGCTGAAAGCTGAGCTGGTCCCAGAGGGCCACTCTGCTGGCAAGGCCGGAATTTGGGAAGCTGAGGCAAGAGGACTGCCTTGCGTTCCAGGCCAGCCTGGAACCACATAGAAAGCCTTTGTCTCAAAAATTAAACAGCCAGGATGTAGCAAAGTAACAGAAATCCCCAGTGCCAAGATGGGGGTGGGAGTAGGGTGCAGGAGGGGCACAGCAGACATAGGCAAGTGGTAGTAGACTCCCAGCTTCAGATACAAAATGGCCAGACTGTAGATAGGTAGCCGTGAATCCTCACTTTTTGCTGTTCTTGAGAGCCAATCTAGGCAATCTCTTGGATAACTGTCTTCACATCCCTGCGTGTTCCTAAAATAATCCATGCTTGCTATTTTGTCTATACCTGCTCAGCACACTTAAGGAAGGTGATAACAGGCTGTCTCCCTACACTCCAGGGACCCCAAAGGAGATATCTTTGGCCTCTGGACTTCAGAATTTTCTGGATGGCTCTGGAACTTCCCCGGGATCCCTCTCTCAGAATGTGCAGGGCATCCACTGCTCTGGGCAAGGCAGGCTGGTCTGTATCCCTTTGCCTCTCCTGCCCTCTGGTGGTCACTCCCTATGTTGCTCTTTAGACACAGTTTTGCTACTGAGTTGTAAAATACAAAACCTGGAAAGAAATTTCTTGCAAATGTATCCCACACTCAGTGGAAATTCATATATATATATATATATATATATATATATATATATATGCATTTCTACATGTAAATTTAAAATACCTTAAGGCCTGGCTTATAGTCAAGCGGTAGAGCATTTACCCAAAATACACAAGACCCCAAATTTGATTCCCCCAGCAAAATAATAATAAATTTCACTGTGTGTTCATCTATCAGATATTTATTGAATGCCTCCTCCCACAAGATAGGCCCTCTTCAGGACGATCACAAATTCAAGGCCAATTTGGTCTACATAGTTAGTTCCTGGCTAGCCTGGGCTGTAGTATGAGAACCTGTTTTTAACTGTGTGTGCGGGTGTGTGTGTGTGTGTGTGTGTGTGTGTGTGTGTGTGTTCCATTTTAAGTAATAAAAAAAATACATTTTTTTTTCATGACACCCTAGCTAGAAAGACTGATAAAGGCTGTGTAGTCAAATGTACAATCCAGCTAATAGTGCTGCAAAGGATGCAGGGAATGATGCCCTGGAGAGGTCTGAAAGACATCCTGGGAAAGTGAGGGTGAAAATATGAAGGGTGAGGGACCAGAGTTATGATGACAAAAAACAAAACAGAGACTTAGCAAGTCAAGACCTCTGTGTCCAGGGAGAGTGGGGTAGGTTTGAAGAAGGGAGCTCAGGGCTATGTGCCTGGGATGTCAAACACAGGAGTCTGGGGTGGCAGGAGTACAGACTGGAGGATTACATGGTGGTCCTTCACGTGGTCCTGCTGATCACATTAGAATTTTAGTCTTTATTAAGATGAACCATTCAAGCCGGGCATGGTGGCGCATGCCTTCAATCCCAGCACTCGGGAGGCAGAGGCAGGTGGATCACTGTGAGTTCAAGGCCAGCCTGGTCTACAAAGTGAGGCCAGGACAACCAGGGATACACAGAGAAGCCCTGTCTCAAAACAAAACAAAACAAAACAAAGAATTCTTCCTTTCCTCTCTCCCTTCCTAGCCTCCTTCCTTCTTCCTTTCTTCCCTTTCTCACTGTCTTCCTCTTCCCTTCTGGTTGCAAACCCCTACTGCCCATTGGGATCACCTGGTCAAAAACCCAGCCAGCAGGATCTCTAGGGTGAGGGCTGGCATCTGTTTTTTTTTTTTTTGTTGTTGTTGTTTTTTTTGTTTTTTGTTTCTTAAGTTCCTCAGGTGATTCCTGTGTGTGGCCAATAAGAGCCCGGAGGCGGAACCTTCTGGAAACCTAAGAAAACTTGAATTGTTGATTGCTTTTCTTTTCCTCCCTCTAGTGACTGCTTTGTGCTCCTAAGTCTGCCCGCCCAACCTGCAGACAGATGTTACCTCCAAAGAGGAGTATTCTCCCACCAGGTAGCTGCAGTTCTGAAACAGAGAGCCCAGGGTGCTGGAATCCCTCAGACCCCAGCCATCGAAGTCCTGCATGGAGGGGAGGGGGAAGCGAAGACCACAACGCTCAGCCCAGACGAAACTAAACATCCCACAGCTTTCTAATCTTCTTACCCTACACCCGGCCGCGGGATTCAGGGTCAGCCCCGCCCACACTCCACCCACCTCCCAACACACACACACCCACTCCACTCACCTTGCCTCTGGTCTGTTCTGTCCCCCAGGTGGTGCCAAAGAGTAGTGAGCCTGGTTTCTGTCTTGTGCTTTTGAGTAGAGACTTGTGTTTTGAAAAGGTCCCACTATTACCAGGTGAAGGAAGGATTGAAGCTGGACCGTAACCATATATCATCAGAGGAGAGCAGAACGAAGCCATTAGTAATGTAGTTCTGATGCAAGATGATGGTTGCTTGGGCACTCTGACGGTAGTAGAAAAAGAAGAGGAGAAAAAAAGATTCAGACTAGAGTGATGGCTTAGTGCTGGCTTGCACACAGGAGCATGGAGAGGAGAGGGATAAGTCAGGGATGTTTTTAGAATCTTATTTGAATAAACAGATGGGATTTGGAGTCAGATCCTGTGACAGGGAACAGAGGAACAGATTTCAAGGATAGAAAATAAAAGTACGAGTGTAATTATGAACAATTTCAGGATAATGTGCCATGAGAGACCGATCTCTGTACTCATTTGTACAGTAAATAGTCCAGGCAGATGCCTGGAATCCCAGTGCTTGGGAGTCAGAAGCAGGGAAACCAAGTTGAAGGTCATCCTTGGATACACAAGGAAGCCTGAGCCAGAGACCCTATTTCAAAACACACACATCCACACGTCATAAAGCCTATGTTTTGAGCTCTTAGTAGGTATCAGGCACGAATTTAGGCTTCCCTCCTTTTAGAATTTAGATTGTAACTCAGACCCTGAGCTCTGGGTAGGACCCTGCCTACCTCTTTTAGCCAGCTGAAAATCCAACCAAGATTTAACCAGTTCATTTGAGAACTAGCCACACACGAGGCAGTGAACTCAGTCTTTGCCTTGACTCTGGGAGGTTTGTATGTTTCTCTTGTTTTACTTTGCTTTCAGAACAGGGTCTTTCTGGCCTCAAGGCCGTGATCCTCCTGCCTTAAGTCTTCCAAGCAGTAGGAGTATAGAACACCAAACTCGGCAGAAGATTCCATGTCTGACCTGCTCTTGTTGCCTTGCCAAAGTAACTTTCTCCTGACATTAAAAAACAAAACAAAACAAACCCACAGAGTACACATCCCTGTTTGGGGACCTTTTCAAAAGAATGGAACCTAGAATCCACATTTACCTGAGACATCTCTATGGTGAGAGTTCTTCCTTTAAAAACCCAGTTGTGGGCCGGTGCCCAGTGATGGCGCACGCCTTTAATCCCAGCACTGGGGAGGCAGAGGTAGACGGATCTCTGTGAGTTCAAGGCCAGCCTGGTCTATAGAGTGTGTGCAGGACAGCCAGGGCTGTTACACAGGGAAACTCTGTCTCAGAAAACCAAAAACAAACAAATAAACATACAAAACAAAAAACCCAGTTTTGTTATGTGAATATGTTTTTCTTTTAATCCCAGGGGGGTAGAGTAGGACTGCTTCAGTTCGTCCACAACCATTTACTACGATCGCCTCGTGCTCTGCTGGGGGAGTGATTTTTACCTGTATACGTTTGGAATTCTGAGGACTCTTTAAAGGGTATAAACCCCAGAGCCCAGAGAGGGACAGGGGAGGAGGTAATCCAAAGAAGAAAAAGGCTGCTGCTCCCCCTGGTGGCCGTTGTTGCAGTTTGACAAAAAGAGACTGGAATATCCTGACTACAAAGATTGGACTTGCCCCAAGGAACCCACCGACCCTAATCAGCAGGAACTAGTCTAAAAAGAACTCAACTCCCCCTTTCCCCTCTAACCTTCTGTCTCTCCTACCTGGTGCTGGAGTGTTGGAAGGAACAAGGTTAAGGGATTGGGGTGGAGAAGGGTGGCAGATATAAGAACCCAAATAAAGTAGATAAAAAAATACACCAACAACACATCTCAGTAAAATTATTCAGATCAGAAGCAAGGAAATGCATTGTCCTGTTGTCTCATCCGCTCATTGGACAGATGAACCACAGGAAGCACTTCTAGCAAGTCCACAGACACTAACATGCAAGGGCTTTGAGACCTGAATGACGCTAGACTGTGATAGCAGCACTTCGGCAGTTGGTGCAGAAGGATGGTAGCTCCAGGCTACCCTGTGGTACAGAATAAGATCCTGTCTTTGGGGGGGAGGGGTAACTAAGGTCCTTTGAGTAACAAGAAGAAAGTTCTCAGGGTCCTTAAGCAGCAAAATCAAATAACCAAAATGGCAAAGAGGAGGCATGTAGAAACCATCTAGCCAGTCTTTCCCAGAGTGAATTCCATGGAGCACTGCCTGCTAAAGAATATAGAAACAAAGTGATGTTTGATGTCAGGATTTTAAAAGATTGGAAGATCACCTGTGATTTGTTGAACCTTTTAGAACTTCAAAGTATATATAAAGACATTTTATATATATATATATAAAACTTGCTAAATAACCTCCTTAAATTCTATAGACCATGTTTGGCCAAACTCACCTGACCATCTGACCCTTTCCTTTTAATGCATCTGGAACTATATCCTTATAAAGATATGCTTTTTGTTTTGTTTTGTTTTTTAAGATAGGTTTTCTCTCTGTGTAGTTCAGATATGCATTTATAAGCCAGGCACAGAGGTAGAATTTGAGAGATAAGACAAGAAGATCAGGAATTCAAGGTCATCCTCAGCCAGATAGGGAGTTTGAAGCTAGCCTAGGCCACATGAGACAGTGTCTCAAAAACAAACAAACAAAAAAAAAAACAGGAATGGTGGCATAGGCCTTTAATTCCAGCACTCCAGAGGCAGCAGCAGGCAGAGCTCTGAGTTTGAAGCCAGTGTGATCTACATAGTGAGTTCCAGGCTTCCAGGGGTACAAAGGGAAAGGGGGGGGGGAGGAAGGACAGGGAAGGAAAAAAGAAAGAAGAAAGAAAAAAGCGCAAATATATATACTTACATAATTGGTATATCAATAACCATATTTTATTTTTCTGCTCCATGCAATAAACTTCTCATTGTTTCATTTATTCTTCAAAACAACCTTATTATTATGCAGCCTTGTTATGTTTGCACATGTTGTACTTTTAATCTGGAATGTTTTCCCCAAGGTTTATGCATTGAAGGTTTTCGTCCCCAGCTGGTAGCACTGCCGGAAGATCATGAGGACATAGGTGTACTCTAGTTGAAGGACTTGGCCATGGGAGGTGGTATACAGGATCCAGCACTCTTCACCCTCCTTGCTTTCCTCTTGCTCTCTCCTCCTGGCTGCCGTAAAATGAACAGTTGCTCAGCACAGGCCCAGAAACAAAAGCCAAGTGAGTAGGGGCTGAATCCTCAGAAACTATGGACCACAATAAGTCTTTCTGTCTTTAAGTTGATTTCATTTTTCTTTTGATACAGAGTTTCATGTTGTAGCCCCTTAAACTTAAGGCCCTCCTGGCTCATCCTGCCAGGTTGTGGCAGTATACACATACATGCCACCTTTCCCTGATTCCCTTAAACATTGTATTACAGTAACAGCTGACTAACATACACATACACATACATGTATGTATATGTATGTATGTGTGTGTACATATATATGTATAATTTAAGAGATGAGAAAATGAGGCTCTGCTGGGCAGTGGTGGTGCACACCTTTAATCCCAGCACTCAGGAGACAGAGTCAGGTGAATCTTTGGGTTCAAGGACAGGCTGGTCCACAGAGTGAGTTCTAGGACAGCCAGGGCTACACAGACAAACCGGTAGGGTAGAAAGAAAGGGAGGGGGGAAGGGAGGGAGGGAGGGAGGAAGGAAGGAAGAAAGGAAGGAAAAAGAAAAAGAAGGGGCTGGAGAAATGGCTCAGTAGTTAAGAGTACTGGCTGCTCTTCCAGAGAACCAGAGTTCAATACCCAGCACCCACATGGCAACTCACAACTGTCTGTAACTCCAGCTCCAGGGGATCTGACACGTTCACACAGACATACATGCAGTCAAAACACCAATGTACATAAAATAAAAATAAATCTTTAATATATATATATACTAGAAAAAGAAAAATACTTCCTCCAAAACAATAGAGATAAGTAGCAATAGGGTTCAAGACATAGCACCCCAAAGTATGACAGTAGGAGGCCACTCCAAATATGCCCATTTGTCATAAGTATTATTTTGGGAAACAGCAGACAGCTCTGCAAATGAGAGCAGAAGTTCCCGCCATGACAGAAGTCCACAGACTATGGCATAGAGGAAGTCTCCATGGGCGACAGTTCTTCATCTTTCACCAGGAAGAAAGGAGAGCTGCTCAACAGAAATTCAACAATAAAGAACCCTTGGCTCAAATACACCCAGAAAACTCTGCTGTTGTCTGCCCTCTTTTCTTAACTATCTTCCCCATAACTAGCCTTTTCCCACACCCTTCTTTCTGATCCAGCAAACAAAGGTGTTCTGCCGTGAAGTTTACACCACCCCTTTGATATTTACTGTATGATTTTACTCTTTACAACCTCCTCCAGTGGCTTCCCATGCATGCAGGAGGGATATGTGTTAACAAGCTTGTTTGGTTCTCCCGTGTTGATCTATCTTTTATAACTGGGAACCATCCTCTAAGAACTATGAAAGATAGACAAAAATTCTTATATCGTCCAAAAAGGCAACCCATGGTTTGAATTCAGGTTCCTATGCATTAGTCCATCCAACTTCCAATCTAGCCAAGTCCTCTCCCATAATAAGTGGAATAAAGCCACAGTACCCTGGCCAAAAAAAAAAAAAAAAAGCAGTCTCAAATATTTAAATGTACTCAAAATAAGAAAGTCACTGCTTCACAAAATATCACATTTCATTATTAAATATCTTTAAATATTTAGAAAGTTCTTCATATTTAATTGAAATCTGCTTTTGCATACCTTCCATTCATTATTTCTGTGTTTTGACTCCAAGATGTTATACATTAAGCCTAATTTATTTCTATGGGAGTGTAATTCAAATATTTGAAGACAATTATTGTGTCTACTTTCAAACAGATAACCAAATTATAATTAGTGTCTTAGAAACGGGCTGTAGTCAGTGCACAAACTGAGGCTTGATCCAAGTTCTGTAAATATTTTATATAACCACACTGTCATAGAGGTTTCCTCAGTTTCCACAATAACAGAAAGAGATTTGTTTTGGGTTTAGTTTTAGATTCTTTTTAAATCATTTAAGAAAGGGAGGAAGAGAAAGCTTTGGAGAATTGGGAGAAAATATATGTGTTCAGGTGCCTGTAGCTGTGATAAAACACATTGGCCAAGGCCTTTGGAAGGAAGAGGCATTTGAGGCTTATGTTTCCAGAGGAATGAGTCCATCTTTTTTTTTTAGGAGAGAGGGGAGGTATTGCTTTAAAGATTTATATATTTGAATTTTTGGTATATGAGTGTTTTGCCTGCATGTATGTATGTATGTATGCATGTATGTGTACCACATGCATGTCTGGTGCCCACACAAGCCAGAAGAGGATGTCAGTCAGTTCCCCTGGAACTGGAGTTATAGATGGTTGTGAGGCACCATGTGGTCCACTGCAAGAGCAGCGAGTGGTCCTCACTGCTGAGCCATCTCTCCAACCCCCAAGAGTCTGTCATTATAAGACAGTGTGGCATCAGGCAGCAGGAGCAGGGATCCGAGAGATCACATCTTTAACAGCAAACACAAATCAGAAAGAGTGAACTGGAAGAAAGGTGAGGCTATGAACTCTCAGAGCCACCCCTAATGAAGTACTTCCTTCAACAAAGCTATCTCCTAACCTCCTCAAACAGCACCACCCACTGGGGACAAAGTGTTCAAATGCCTGCACCTATAGGGAAGGATAAATGTATTTGTGTGTGAGTGCCTCTGTGTGTCTGTGTATGTGTCTGTCTGTATGTGTCTGTGTGTGCATGTGTGTGTGT
>CAJQZJ010032284.1:2288588-2313006 GCA_907164525.1 Lophiomys imhausi
GTGTCCGTGTGTGTCTGTATGTGTGTGTCTGTGTGTGTGCCTGTGTGTCTGTGTGTGTAGGTGTCTGTGTGTATGTGTCTGTGTGTATATCTGTATCAGGAGTTAGTGGTTCCTGCATACAGGATTTTTCTTTGATGATGTAGTCACCTGTAAGTTGCCCGTGCCCATATAGGTAACCCTCTACCCAATGTTCTAGATGCTTCTCTGTGGCTGTGGTAAAACAATGACCAAAAGCAAATTGGAGAGGAAAGGGTTTATTTCATCTTACAGGCTGCTGTACCTGGACTTTTGGCTACTTTATAGGTTCTTTTTCCTACCCCTCTACACCACTCCTATTCCTTCCAAACCCCCAAACTAGCTGGAGAGAAAAAAGGTTAGAGGGGAAAGGGGGCGTCGATATGGCTAGACTCCTTCGTGCAGATTAGGGGCATGGAGTTCCTTGGGACAAGTTTGGTCTTCATCGTCAGGATATCTCCAACCAGCAACCAGCGATACAGCAAACAGGACCAGCAGCAGCATGGGGGGGGGGGGGGCTCAGCCACAGGCCCTCTCAAGGCTCTTGCTCTAGGACCCTCTCAAGAATCCCCAGAATTCCAAACATAAACCATCTGCAGCTGGAAAAATCATGCCCCTGCCAGAGCACAAGACAAATTATAGTCAGCTGCTGTGGGCAATCTGAAGCAGCTCCATGTCCACACCTGGGATTAAGACAAAGACATATTTCCATAACATTTTTTTGTGTTTTTAAAGAAAACAAAAATTCTCACTACAGGTTGCAACTCTGTCATTGAGGGAAGCCAAAGCAAGAACTTGAGATCCTTGAGGCAGGAACTCAATACAGCACTTAACGCAGAGATCAACAATGGAATGCTATTTACGGACACTTGGATACTTGTCTTATACCTATGCCCACCTGCCTAAGGATGGTACTCCCCACAATGGATTGGTCCTTCCTGCAACGATTAGCAATTAAGAAAATGCCCTCAAAGACATTGTCACAGGCCACTCTGCTGTAGGTAATTCCTTAACTGAGTTTCTCTCACCCTAGATGCACCAAGTTGACAAACAAAACTAGCCCTCATAGTCATTCTCCTGTAAATAAGCCCAATTAAATGTATCAGCTCACCAAGCTGGATTTCCTAGAATCTTTTCTTTGGTGTGTCATTGGTATCCTGTCTAGAGTAAATAAATATTATTTCTGTCTCCCCAGAACAAGCTTACGTGATATTTGGCACCCAAACGGGGACTGTCTTAGTTAGGGTTTCCATTGCTGTATGACCACGGCAAATCTTATAAAGGAAAACATTTAACTGGGGCCGGCTTAACAGTCCAGAGGTTTAGTCCATTATCATCATGGTGGGAAGCATGGCAGCATGTAGGCAGACCTGGTGCTGGAGACGAAGCCAAGAGTTCTACATCTTTTATTTATTTGTTTGTTTTTCAAGACAGGGCTTCTCTGGCTGTCCTGGACTCACTTTGTAGACCAGGCTGGACCCAAACTCAGAAGGGGATTGTGTGCCACACTGGCCATACCTTGAGCACAGGAGATCTCAAAATCCACCCCACAGTGACACACTTCCTCCAACAAGGTCACACCTACTCCAACAAGGCCACATGTCTTAATAGGGCCATTCCCTAGGGCCAAGCATTCAAACACATGAGTCTGTGGGGGCCATACTTACGAAACCACGACAGAGACCAACTGAACCAAAGTTGAGCTTGTGAGGAAAGCTTGCATGTCTCTGCATGGGTGGTAAGGCGCAAACTAAGATATGCTGTCTGTGGAGGCAGTGGTGATATGACCACCCTTCCCCATGTAGAATGGAAGGTCATGGCCTCTCACTGTGATAACAGTCACACTGTTCCTGATACAGATGGAAAGATATGCATCTAAGGTTGAAGGAATTCCATGAGGGGGTCTTTCAGGGAGGCTGATGTAGAATGGGATCTACATGAGAGTTTAAGATACCCCCTTCCCAATCCGGGCATGGTGGCACACACTTTTAATCCCAGCACTCAAGAGGCACAGGCAGTTGGATCTCTATGAGTTCAAGGCCAGCCTGGTCTACAAAGTGAATCCAGGACAGCCAGGTCTACACAAAGAAACCCTGTCTTGAATAACAAAAACAAACAACAACAAAAAAAAAAAAAGATGCCCCCTTCCCAAATAGCTGACAGACGAAGAATATATTAAAATCTCTGGAAGTAGCATGTATGGAATGAGACCATAAGCAGTCTTATGTATCAGCTCATGACTCTTGCTCTGGATATACGACATGCAACTGAAGGTGAGCTCTCTCTCCAGGGCGGGGGGAAATGTTCACATAAAGGAAGAATTACAAAAAAAAAGAGACAGAAAAGCATGCAGATCCAACTGGAGTTGGGAAGACAAAAAGGAAAGAGTTCAAAATAGATCTGTGCTAAATAAGATGGTTCAAGGGACTACAGAAATGGGGGCAGGCAGGGTCAGTCTGGGTGTCATGTAAGTAGGGAAACTGAGAAATAGAATCATTCCTTGAGGCAAAAGCTGCACAGTCTACGCCCCTGATGGACTAGCTCATAGTAGTCATAGGAATACTTGGTTATTGCAAGACAAGATTCCCCATTAGTATCAGGAACTGGAGGACAAATGAAGAATGACAGGCATTACCGAGGGAATTGGAAGAGGCAGTGTTTCAGGCCCAATTCACTGGGTCAAACAGGACTGTGTTCACAGAGAGTCAGAGAAAAGATAACTCAGGAGGGGCCTCAAGTCCACGGTGGAGCTAGAATGAGTTTGCTGAGGCCCATGGTAGTAGATGATTTTTACAAGTCAGAAGAGGTTCTAGCAAGATCTGAACGATTTAGACTAGAAAGTAAATTGGACCCATAGATTACTAAAGCAACAACAAGCAGATGGGAAAAGGAAAAAGCAAACAAAGGAACTTCTCTGGGTCACTCAAAAACAAATGGGGGCCAAGATTTGTGTTGAGATGGAGTTCCTAGAGAAGAAATTGAAAGCCAAAATTGGTGCTTATGTCCTAAAGACTTTTAATCCTGGATGGCGATTCATAGGATAAATGATTTTTTTTTAATGGCAGATTAAAAGGCTACACTTATAAAAAGGTTAAACATCCTCAGGACTAGACAGCATCACCACATTGTAACCATGTGCAACACTCTCCTGCTCCCTGTGGGCCCTGAGCTGTTCTGAGCAGCTGGAGTTGGCCCCACCAAGCCTGTTTGGGGTGAGAAGATGTATGGTAGTCCCTTATCAATGTCGTGGATGGAAAGGTGACCCAGCTCATGGAGAACCAGCTAAAGCAGTACCTCCCATCCAGGCAGTCATACTCACCATTGATCATTTGAAGAAAAAAAAAGAAAGATACAAGCAAATTTCCTTGTGTTATTGGACCTTGTTCACGTAAAAAAAAAAAAAAAATAGGTCTTATGTAGCCCATACTAGCCTCAAACACACTATGTGTTGGGAATGACTTTGAACTTCTGATACTCTTGCCTCCGTCTCCCAGGTATTTAGATTACAGTTGTATGTTATCATATCCAGTTTAGCTTTATGTGGTGCTGGGTGTTGGATCCAGGGCCAGGCAAATAGTGTAGACTTGGTAGCAACTGAGCTACATCTCCAGTCTATATTCTTCTTTGGTATACTTTTAGTTGATGACTTCTTTTGCTGTTGTTGCTTGGGTTTGTTTGTTTGTTCCTTTTTTTTTTTTTTTGAGACAAGGTTTCACTATGTAACTCTGGCTGTCCTAGAACTCACTATGTAAACCACACTGGCCTGGAACTTACTGCTTGCCTCTGCCTCCCAAGTGCTGAGATTAAAGGCATGTGCCACTATGCCTGGCTGAAGCTCATTTCTTCTGAGATCAATTGGCACTTGCTTTGAATGGACAGCTGTGGGCCTTCAGGATTCTGTGAAATTCTAATTGAATTAAAAATTGTATTTATTAATAAGTATAAGCCAGTGAGCAGCCCACAGCCTGGTGGGAGACTGGCAGGCCTGACTTGCCTTAGAAGCCTATAGGCCTGGTGGGGTGGCTTGGCAGGGCAGCTGCTGAACAGTTATTAATAACTATAAACTGTCATATTAGACCAGCGGAATTGCCAGTGGACTAGAAGGACAGCCACCGTGACTTGACAGGAGGCTGGTGGGCCTGGATTGCTTTTATTGGTGGCAATTTCCCCAATAATTAAATACACCAACACCTTTTAATGTTTCAATGCTTACCCTTAGCTGGGCAGACTCTCAATTAAATAATCTAAATTAACCTGAACCACCTAATCCTAAACAGCCATGTGTCCTGCTGTACCTTTGCAGAGCTCTCAGACGCATCTGTCTGCTTCCCTGTCTCCTGGCAGAAAGAGAGATTCCCTATGTTAAACCCAGGGTTCCTGTTTCCATCTCAGGAGGTCCCACCTTCCTATAGTCTTTCTGCCCAGCTGATTGGCCATCTGCAACTTTTATAAACCAATCAGAGAAAGCCTCAGAAGGGGCGGTAACCAGCTCTCAGCATTGGAATTAGCCCTTCAGAACCAATGTATTAGAGCTTCCTTCAACAATTCTGCTAAGTATCTGTAGAAAGGTGTAATTGCAAAAACGATTCATTGATAGCATCTAAGTGTTTCACGGATGTAGAAACACATCTGAAAGAGTGAAAGGGCATCTCAAGGAGTGAAGGTAGGAAATCGTTTCTGAGAGGGTGTAAGGACTCAGCACAGCTGTGAAATTCTTGGGAGTCTTATGTTGGGTAAGATGCACATGATGCCCAACAAGGTAAATGAGAAAAATCCCACAGTTCTATGCCAATGAACACTAACACAGTGGTTAAAGAATCTGAATAAAGATATCCTGTCTGAGTGGAGAAAAACACTTCCAAAACCATAGAATCCCAATGCTAAGGGTAAGCTAACTCCCTTCTGAGACGTCGGCCAGGAAGTTTCCTGAGGCTCCCAAAATAATACAGGCTATTGCCATCACTGCTGTTTGTTGCCCGCTTGAACTTAAGAGTCTTTTCCTGAAGACAACACATGCTTTGATTTCAGGGCATGGGGAAATCAAGCCAGAACTGAGATGAAAGCTACTGAACAAGAATTTTTGTCAATAGTCTAGCTTGGAAATGGACTTTGTGTGCTACCCAATCATCAAACCAGACAAGATGTGCCTGCTGGTGCAATAGTTGAATGGTTGTCATAGTTACAACTAACTACTTTCTGACTGGATTTAAGGACTGTTCAGCAGGAGAAAGTTCATGTCTAGAACCATAAGTGTAGTAAAATTATATATATATATATATATATATATATATGGCAAGGACTCACTAGGTCATAGTAGACCCTAGTGAGGAAGCTACTGTTGTTTTATTTTGCTAAATGAATATGATGTGCCTGCCAAGTCACCTTCTAAATATTTGTCAGTCAGCCTGGGCCAAGGAAGCTCCTTTTTGCAGTGAGTGATGATTACTGAAGATACCCATAACTACTCAAGGTGCTGAGAATAAGTGACTGTTGAATTCCCAGACCTAAACGGGAGACCTATACAACCCTCTCGAAGGCTCAGAGAACGTTACAGGAGGAGGTGGTCAGAATGTAAGAGCTGGAAGAAAGAGTGTAGTGTTGTTGAACTCCAACATGGCATCTTGAAACTGTAGCAGCCATAGCTGCCCACATGAGATCATCAGAAGATCAGACCTGTTAACATTCCCTTTAGGGTGGAAGGAAGGGATCACTAGGCAGGTCACAAGAGGCCCCACCAGGTGACTCACAAGCTGTCTGTGAATCAACAATGGACACACGAAGTCCTGTCTCTCTCAAAGACTTACTGGCTGATGATTGCTTTCAGTAAAGCCACAAGTAGTTTGGCCATGCTCCTATGTAAACTCATTGGCTCATGAGCCGAGACTTGAGTGGAACTGTCTCTTTGGTTTATCACTGGTTCCCTATTTGGAATGAACAGACATTTGTTTATGTCTTCCTAGGAAAAAATGAACACACAATATGGGTTGAAGTATCCCACTGCGACTAATAAATATGTACAATTGCCAAATGTCCGTTGAACATATTTGGGGAGCCAACAAAATGGCTCAGCGGGTAAAAGTGCATAAAAGCCCTTGTCATACAAATCTCAGTGTGATTCCCAGATCCCACAATGGAAGGAAAGAACCAACTCCTGAAAGTTGTCTTTCAGCTGCCACATGAATATTACAGAGTGCATACCATATGCCCACCCACATCATACACACACACACAACTAATAATGAGCAGTTGTTTAATATTTTGTATGTCTGGAGGTTGGGAATATGGCTCAGCTATTAAGAGGGCTTGCTGCTCCTGCAGAAGATCCAGATTTGATTCCCCAATACCCACATGGTAGCTCACAATCATCTGTAATTCCAGTTCCAAGGGGGGAATCTGATGCCCTCTTCTGACTTCTGTGGGCACCAGGCACAAGAAGTGGTACATATCCATACATACAGGCAAACATCTGGGTATATGCACAACACAAAAATAAACATTCTTTTTTATTGTAGGCTGGGTCTAGTGACCCACACCTTTAATTCCAGTATTTGGGAGGCAGAGGCAGGTGGATCTCTATGAATTTTAGGCCAGCCTGGTCTACATAGAGAATTCCAGGACAGCCAGGGCTATTTAGTGAGACCCTGTCTCAAAAATTAAAAAAAAATTAAAGAACAATTAAACTAGACCTATTGATTCATGCCTGTGGAGAAAACAAAAACAAAAAAGAAATATTGGACCAAATGTATATATAATTGTATATAAAAATGTAATAGACAGGCAGGGGTGTGGTGGGGCATGCCTTTAATCCCTCCCAGTACTTGGGAGGCAGAGGCAGGCAAATCTCTGTGAGTTCGAGGCCAGCCTGGTCTACAAAGTGATTCCAGGACAGTCAAGGATACAGAGAAATCCTGTCTTGAAAAACTTTTTTAAAAAATGTATAATTGTGTAATGGGAACAAGTGTTTGGATGATCTGAACATCCCTAGCATTCCCTGGGGGGAGAGGGGGAAGACTCCTCCTTTGCTAGTCTGATTCCAGCTTTTATTTGCTTGTTTTGTTAGTTGGTTGGTTTTCTGGTTGGTTTTGTGTTGCTTTTAAAATAATAGGGGTCATGAAAGTGATTCTGCAGAACAGAAGGAAGAAGGAATGAGTCTTACTTGATTAGTGTGAGCTCTCCTTCTGCTATGAAAACTACACAATAAGCCAAACACACATTCTCAATGGCAGGGTAAATTATTGTAATTAATAAAGAACCGGAAGGAGAAGAAGAGGCAAGAATAGAAAAGCTACAGGGGCTAGAAAAACTACAGGGGCTGGAGGTTAAAAAACAAAAACAAAATGTGAGCTGGGCATAGTGGCTCACTCCTGTAATCCTAGCACACAGGAGGTAGAGGCAGATAGATCTCTATGAGTTCAAGGCCAGGTTGGTCTATATAAAGAGTTCCAGACCTTGTCTCAAAAAAAAAGTATGAAGCCAGGCATGGTGGTGCACGCCTTTAATCCCAGCACTTGGGAGGCAGAGGCAGGCAGATCTCTGTGAGTTCAAGGCCAGCCTGGTCTACAGAGTGAGTTCCAGGGTACCCAGGGCTACACAGAGAAACCCTGTCTCAAAAAAACAAAAACAAGGCCGGGCGGTGGTGGCGCACGCCTTTGATCCCAGCATTTGGGAGGCAGAGGCAGGCGGATCTCTGTGAGTTCGAGGCCAGCCTTGTCTACAAAGTGAGTCCAGGACAGCCAGAGCTGTTATACAAGGAAACCCTGTCTCGAAAAACAAAATAAAAAAAAAAAAGAACAAAAATATACATGTCAATACCAGAAAGAAATAACTTAAAGTCCTTTATAGTTCATGATGGTGCTAGACTATATTTCTGAGGCCACGGAACTTGAGTGCATTACAGTTGCTTTTGACATCCTCTGTTAGCAAATCCTGAATGTAATGTAAATGGGTATTAGAACATTAAAAAATAATAAGAATTTTAAATCTGTATACTACAATATGACAGAATGGTCACCAAAATTTCTGGGCTTTTTAATGTGATACTAAGGCTGAGCCTAGTACCTTGCCAGTGCTGATAAAATACTCTACTACTCAGCTACCTCCTTGGGCTGGTTAGTTTTTATCAAGTTGACACAAACTAGATCACTTGCAAGGAGGGAACAGCAACTAAAAAAAATGTCTCCACTGGGCGTGGTGGCACATGCCTTTAATCCCAGCACTCAGGAGGCAGAGGCAGGTGGATGGTGGATCTCTGTGAGTTCAAGGCCAGCCTGGTCTACAGAGTGAGTTCCAGGACAGCCAGGGCTACACAGAGATACCCTGTCTCAAAAACACTCCCCCCCCCAAAAAAAAAAACCAAAAAACTTCCATCAGACTGGCATATAGGCAGGTCTGTGGAGTATATTCTTGATTAGTGTGGGAGGGCCTAGCCCAAGTGGGTGATCTCCTCCAGGGGCAGGTGGTCCTGAAGGGAATGAAAATTATTAAAAGACCCCCCTAAGTCGGCAGTAGAGCCAGGCCAGCCCTAGGTGATTCCCGGAATTTAGCTGACCATAAACAGGTTGAAACCAAGAATGAAGGTCAATTGGGCCACGGGCCCCCCAGGGCTTCAAGAACTGGCTGACCACAAAGTAGATAACAAAACAAGATTAGATTCATTCCTGAGACAAACAGATGTAGGATGTTTCCCACTGATTAACTAATGGGCTGGGCTGGTACATTCCAGCTGTATTTCCCCTCCCCCTTAATCTGTGGTGCTCCCCCATAAAATACTGGACTCTCCCCCAAATCAGGGTCGCGGCTCCGAGCCCTGCGTGGGATACGAGTGGCGCCCCTCAGTGCACTGAGCCCCCTGTTTCCCCCTTTTCCCCCCGAAATAAACCTCTTGCGATTGCATCAAGATGGTCTCTTGCGAGTTTTTGGGCGGCCGTGATATCCTGAGTGTCGGGTGAGGAACTTCCCTCCCCCGGGTCTTTCAGTCCAAAGTCTCAGTTCTGATGTTTCATTTTTTTGTGCCACTTAATTCAGGGTACTAACCAAAAGCATGTTGACTTAGGGTTCCTATTGCACATGCTTTGTCCTAAGCATCAAAGGTGCTGTGCTGTTCATGTTAACGTGTCTTTTGTCAATCAAATTTCCAAGTCCCAGATCTAAGATAAATATAGTCGGAAAGATCGTCACTTTTCACTCACACACTATATGTCAGGGGTGGGACAGGATGAGCAGGAAGGGTTGGCCAAAGCCCACAAAGAGCATAAGGGAAAGCATTCATAAAAAAAGAACCTGTCCTAATTATTCTCCATCCCTCCTCCAACACACTCACAGCCCCACACCCTTACACACAGGGCCAAATTGTATACTAGCCTCCATTACTCCATGAGGATGATGTTCTTGAGATGGGATGAATGCAAGAAATGGACACTGCAACTGAAAACAATGAACTGGTCCCTTGGTTAGTGCAGCCAAGAGTTAAAAGATGGAAGAGATTATTGTTTACAGCAAGTTAGGAGCATGATAGAAATAATTCTTGGGGCTGGAGAGATGGCTCAGAGGTTATGAACACTGGCTGTTCTTCCAAGGTCCTGAGTTCAATTCCCAGCAAGGACATGGTGGCTCACAACCATCCATAATGAGATCTGCCGCCCTCTTCTGGAGTATAGGCATATACGCAGGCAGAATACTGTATACATAATAAATAAAGAAGGAAAGAAGCCGGGCAGTGGTGGCGCACGCCTTTAATCCCAGCACTTGGGAGGCAGAGGCAGGCGGATCTTTGCGAGTTCGAGGCCAGCCTGGTCTACAAAGTGAGTCCAGGACAGCCAGAGATACACAGAGAAACCCTGTCTTGAAAAACCAAAAAAAAAAAAAAAAAAAAAGAAGGAAAGAAAGAACGAAAAAGAAAAAATTCTCAAAGTAACACCTGCCCAAATAAGAAAGCAAAATTATACATATTCATGTAGAAAAGAGGAAACCATATTTCTGACCTCACTCAGTTCAACGTCATACATTTTATGCTAAATGAGCTGTGTACAGGCTGTGGAGCCTTTAGGAGGTGTGAACTCTGGTGGACGTATGTCACTTGGTGTTCCACCGCTGTGAGAACACCTTGACAAAAGCAACTTAAGGGGGAAAGCCTCTACTCTGTCTCAACAGATCAAGGGTACAGTCCCTCTTGCTGGGGAAGTCGAGGCAACAGGAGCTTGAGGCAGTCGCCCACATCACACCCACAATGCAGAACAGACTAATGAGTGCATATTGCTGTGCTGAGCTCCCTCCGTTCCCGGTCCCTTTTATTGTATGGGACCCCAGCCAGTGAACGGTGCCACCCACAGGGAGAGGATCTTCCCGACAAAATTAACCCAACCAAGCTGGAGAGTCGGTTCAGTGATTAAGAGCACCGGCTGCTCTTCCACAGGACGGGTTTTAATTCCCTGTTCCCGCATGTCCACTCACAACTCAACTATCCCACAACTCCAGTTCCAGGGGATCTGATGCTGTCTTCTGGTCTCTGCAAGCACCCAGCACATGCACGTATATATGCATGCGTGTAGGAAAAAAATATACACACAAAATATTTTTTCAATGAACTGAAAGTTCTTATTTTATTTTTTACGTGTAGAGGTGTTTTACTTGCGTGTATGTCTGGGTACCACATGGGTGCATGCAATACCCTTGGAGGCCAGAAGAGGGCATTCGATCCCCTGGAACCGAAGCTGCAAATGGTTGCGAGACCCCGTGTGGTTTCTCACACTCGAACCTGGAGCCAGATCTCCAGCCCCAAAAGCTAAGAGTTTAAATAAGAAACGGACAGGTGGAAGGCTGGGCAGTTGAAAAGTTAACCAATATACACAAGCCCCTCCCCTTCCACCAGTCCTAAGAATGAACAAGAACAAAGACTTCAGGTCAGACACAGTGCCAATCTCTTTCAAAGGCTGTATCCGCGCTTGCGCCTGGTATCCGACGCATTTCTAAACCTCTGCGGGAGAGATGAGTGACTCTAGGCCCCAGGGGAACAACTAGAATGTCCTTTAAAAGAAACCTGGTGCAACAGATGAACTTCCCGTCAAATTGCAACACGCCTGCCACAGCTGGGGGTGGGTGAGGAATCCGATTCTCAAAGGCCTGAAAAATTGAATTTAGCTAAAGAAGCATTTTGCTCCATCCCAGTAGGAAGCAAAACTGCCTAAGGACCTGGAGCCGGTTCCACCCTCTAGTACTTTGGGAGCTACAGAAAGAAGCCCCGCCCTGCCTCACCACCAGCTGGGAACTCTGCTCTGGATCTTAAGGGCTTTGAGAGTGGTTCCTACCTGTCCCCGTCCTGTTTGCGCCGGTGAATTTCCATTAGGAGGGAGGAGAAAGACAGTCTTTTAATAGAATTGAAAGCAGTTCCCAGAGCTTAGCCTGTCCCCAGCAAGCTGTAGAAGGCCCTGGCCTTCCTGATGCCTAGTCGCAAGCCCAGGCCTGTTTCCTGGCCCACAGCTAGCTCTGCGTCCCCGCTGGGCTCCAAGCCCAACACTCTCACTCCATTCTCTAAAGCCGCCAGGCTCTGTCTTATCAAAATGAATCCACGATTAATTAGGCTGAACTGCTTTGCTTCTGGCTCTCCTTCCTAACAACATCCTATTGAAGTTGCACATAGTGGTTTATGCCTGTGGTTCCAGCACTTGGAAGATTAAGGTAGGGAGACCGTGAGTTCAAGGGCAGCTTGCACTACATAGGAAGGCCCTGTCTTAAAAAAAAAAAAAAAAAAAAAAAAAAGCCGGGCGGTGGTGGCGCACGCCTTTAATCCCAGCACTTGGGAGGCAGAGGCAGGCGGATCTTTGTGAGTTCGAGGCCAGCCTGGTCTACAAAGCGAGTCCAGGACAGCCAGAGATATTCAGAGAAACCCTGTCTCGAAAAACCAAAAAAACAAACAAACAAACAACAACAAAAAGCAAAAACGTTATCAATTTCTCGGGATTTTGTAGCCAAAAGGAGTTTTCCAGTAGCGTTTTGGTTTTTTATCCTCACTCTCCCTCCCTTCCTTTTGACCTCTCTCCCTTCTTCTATTCTACTTAGCTCTACCCTCCTTTCTCCCTCCCACCTTACTCCCTATCCCACCAGAGTGAAAATAACAGGCCCTCCAGCTGAACACATTAGCAGCCCAGTGGATCCAAATGGTCCCAGTAAGAATTTAGAATTGGGGGTGGGTGGCTCATCGATGGAATACCTACTACACAAACATAAGGTGGGGGTTCAGATCCCTTGACCCTATGTTTGCCCAGGTGGACCAGGCAGCCTGCCTGAAACCCCAGCCTTGGAAGGTGCAAACAAGGGAATCCCAGAGCACGCTGGTTAGGAGGCTACCTATATTACCCAGCTCTAGGTTTGATTGAGAGACACTGCCTCAGTGAGTGAGCTGGTGGCAGATTCACCAAGGATGAATACTGACATCAAACTTGGGCTACCACATGCATGTGGACACACTTGTCTGCACACCCAAACACAAGTACCAACAGCAAAAACATGCATACACATAACACACACATTCATGAAAATAAGGGGAAAAAAAAGATGTAGATGTTAGATTTCAGTTTTTTTAGTTCATTCACAAGAAGACCATAGGTTATGTAGTCTTTAATTAGGATGCTGTGTGAGCTGAGTTCACACAGCTGGGGTTCAGATCTGGTCTCTGGAGGCAGGCATGATGGCACATGCCTGTAATTCCAGTACTCAGGAAGAGGGCAAGTTCCAGAACACACACACGCACACACCCATACTCAGACAAGTTCCATTTTCTCACTTACAAAAATGGAGGTGGTAGTGCTGGTTGATTAGTAGATCCCCGTAGAGGACTCAGTGTGGAGCCTGGCACCAAGGGAAGGCTCACCCCTGCTCCACAGAATGGCACCCACCCTTCCCTGACAATCCTGTAATCACGAGAGCCCCAGTCTCGTCTTTAAAACGTGTTGTGTCGTCATTTATTTGCAAACATGTCTGTTTGATTTCAGCTGAAAATGCTTTGGGGTTGCATTAAAAACAACGCATTCTGGGGGAAAAGAGAAAGGCTGACAGACACATTGTTAGTAAACAGCAAACTATTTTTGAAGGCTAGATGCAGACAGTTCAGATGCTAGAGGGTTCAAATTGACAGACTTTTGATAGCAGAAGACATGCTAGCAGGAGGAGATTTCTGAGGATTTAACAACCGGAATCCTGAATCCCTCCTTCCCTCCCACCAGGGCTAAGCACTCAGCTTGCTGTGAGCCCAAGGCCTTGTTGCTGTCCATTCACGGAATCCCTGCCCAGTCCCAATCATTCCCATCATTCACTAATGATGCTGGAAGTTAAATACTAAATTATTCATGCAAACAATGTGAAGAGAGCCAAATGAGAAAGCTTCCTGTCAGGGATGCTGGCTGTTCATTCAGCTGTTGCAAAAATGGAGAGAGGCTAAGACCAAACCAAGATCCATAGTCCCAATCAATGTGATGATTACAGAACCTCCAGAGTTCCGAGGAGGAAGGGAAGCAGACAGTATGGCTGGACATTCACAACCCAGAAGCAGATAGTCTGGACCAGAAGAATCAGTCTATATGTTTTTCTCTTTCCAGAAGCCGTGGTGGAAGACCCAAGAGGAATGAAGCAATCCTTTGTCCTCTCTGCCGGATGCTGGAGAAACAGGGCAGGCTTCACCCTCACCTCCCCAAGGCCAGAGGGTGAGCCTTGTGAAGGTCACATCCTAAGCAGATGTCTCTCTGTCCTCCAAGGATAGCTTCTCTCAGGGTGGGGCCTCACAAGACAAAGACAGTCCCAGGGATGAGTTGAGAGTCCACTCAAGAAAGAGGGTCAGCTCCTCAGCTCAGGGGTCCCTTCCTTCCTTCATTGAAGTGTCCTTGCCATCCGTTGTCTCCTCGGTGCCAGGCTCCACCTTCAACTCGCCTCCCTCGGGGTGGTCTCCAGGTTTCTGGGACTCCTGTACCACCACCTCAGTGCCTTTGCTGGAGTGGCATCCCATCTCACAGGAGTACAGAGGGTCTGGTAAGGTTCGCGTGATGGAAAGCACCTCAGAAGCCAGAGCTAAATAACCCTTCCCCAGAACATTGTTACAAAGAGAGCTGCCGTGGTTCCTATGGCCACAAGGAGACACCCCTTGGCCACCACTGTGAGTTGGGTAGGACCTGGAACACTGCCCTTGAAGCTAACCAGGTTAATTCAGGCTTTCTGCCCCACTCCTTTCGCATAGGGGATTTCCCTTGTCTTTAATTTCTTTATAGATCACCTACCACCTCCACTCCACCTAGATACAGGTAAACACCAGCCTACACAGACAGAGAAGGCTGTTACCATGCTACAACAAGCTGTGGCCCCCCTTTTTGTCCCAGGGGCACATCCAGTCCTGGGGCCTCACAGATCCCCTGCTCGGAGGCCAGTGAAACTGTTCTAGAATGTCTGTTACAGTGGACTCCCAGGGTTATCCAAACACATAATTGAAAGAACTAAGAGGCACTGGGTGGGACTCTGCACCAAGTATAGTTCACATTCTTATCCAATTTCCAATTCTGACATGTAGTTTCTGTTCTTCAATTATCCATTTAGCAAATGGAAACATGGAGGCATAGCAAGATGGAATAGTCTGTCTGAGGTAGTTACTAATGGCCACAAACTCAGCAAGCTAGGAGTGAGTTAAACCCATGTCCTGTGGCTTCACTCTTTCTTACTACAGAGCCTCCACATGCAGGCAGGGCTGACCACAAATTCATAGTCCTCCCAGCTCAGCCTCTCAGCACCACCACAGAACATGGTTCCCTCTCTTCATCACTCTGAAATATATATATATATATATATTTCATACACATATATGTATATATATATTTAAAGTCCCTATCAGAGCTTCCTCACTGGCACAGATGTCTTTGGGTGAGTGGGCTGTCATTGAATAAGTTGATTGGCTTGTTTTTGTTTTGTGGTTCTGAGGATGAATCACCCTCTTGCACGCATGTTTGAATTCCCAGTCTTAGCTGATGACACCGTTTTGGGAGGTTATGGAATCATTGGAATACAGGGCCTCCCTAGAGGACATAGGTTAGTAGGAGTAGGCCTTAAGGTTAGGGCCAACCCTGCTTCCATTACTGCTGTCCGTTGCTTGGTCCACATATGAAGGTCTGCACCATACATTTCTTCTATCATGAACCCCATGACTTCAAAGCACTAACACTGTGAGGTAAAATAATTCCTTCCCTCTGGATGTTGCTTCTGTCAAGGGTTTTGCCACAAGGATAAGAAGAGTGGCTAACATGGACGGATAGAGCTTTTCAAAGCTGTGTGCGAGTTTGCATGCAGGTATTTCATGAGGGAAGCCAGCTAGGCTACAGATCATGTCAGGAGTTCAGGATTCAGTATTCCTGTGCTCTGCAGTCTACCATTGGTTTATTTTCTAATCACATCGCTCTCCCTTTCTAACTTTAACAAGGGCATCATAATTCTTTTCTGTAGAGAGGTGCGATGTGCCGCGCCCTAAAGATGGCGCCGGTTTCCGCCTCCCACCAGCCCGACGGTGAGCGCTCTCGATGATAAACAAGTTCATATTTGGCAAAGACCGCTGATCTGGCTTGCTTCCGCATACGTGGGCCTCTAAGATAGCACTACGTGGCTTTACTTGATTGGCTGTTCATTTAGTATTTAGCCTGTGGGTTGGGTCTGCCCAGGCATTTGGAATTCGGAAGACTGTTTTCAAGGGACCTGAATAAACTGCTGGAGAAGAGCTTATGTGAGTTGCGTCATCCTTGCTGGTCGAGGGGGACGCGACACTTTTCTATTTATTTTAGATTTTTTATTTACTTTATGTATATGAGTGTTTTGTCTCCTTGTACCATGTGCAGCCTGGAACTGGAGTTATGGATGGTTGTGAGCCACAAAGAGGGTGCTGGGGACTGAACTTGAATCCTCTGAAAGAGCAGTGAACACTTTATTTTATTTATCTATTTAGTTAGTTAGTTATTATGGATACAGTGTTCTGTCTGCATATATGCCTACAGGCCAGAAGAGGACACTAGATCTCATTATATAGATGTTATGAGCCACTACGTGTTTGCTGGGAATTGAACTCAGGACCTCTGGAAGAGCAGCCAGTGCTCCTAACCTCTGAGCCATCTCTCCAGCCCAAGTGCAGTAAACACTCTTAACCACTGAGCCACTTCTCTGGAGAGAGACCTAGAGTTGGGGACATAGGCACCTTCAATGCAGAGAGTTACCATCTAGCTATGACTGCAGGTCAGAATAGCAAGCAGAGTCCAAGAGCATGGTAGGGTTCACCTTCTTTTCTTTCGTTCTCTCCCAGGGCTGCCACTGGCCAAACTCAGCTGGAAGCCACTGGGCATAGGAACCTTTATTCCCTGATGAGGTCAGCCTTAAGGACACAGAGCTGAAGAATGGCGTTCGGCTGTGGAGGGGGGACATTAGACATCTAGCAGATCCATCTGGATCCTGCTTTCATTGTCATGAACTCTTTTAGGGGAGACAGCATTCTTCCAGAAAAGTCTACTATAGGACAGAATGCAGGCAGCATTTGATAAGTCACAGTGAAAGGGGGGACAAGGACATTACACTGGCCCTATAAGGATGGGCAGAGTGTTAGCTAGTGGAAGGGGAAGAACATCCCAGTTGTAAGGAGCCTGTAAAACAGCCACCTAAAATGGCTGTTAGGAGTTAGCAATAGTTTAAGTCTGAATTATAAGTTGAGGTTAAAATTAAATGCATTGAAGTAATGTAATGTTTTCAGATAACCAGAAGGCTGTCAGAGGCCAGCTGACGCAGGACTGACAGCTGCTTATCAGCCCTGGCAGGACCCCAAAACTAGGCGTTTCCACTCAGGGAGTTACCCTGAGGAAATCAGTATAAATATAAGCAGAGAAGTGTAATAGGCCCACCATGGCTCCTACAGTTTGCTGAAAATTGCCACTGGTCACCACTTTGACAGACAATTCCCAAACGCCAGAGAAAAGCCCTCAACACCTCAGCCATGACTGCACCACTGCCACCAGAGAGACTGAGACCTGAGAGAGACCAGACCAGAGGTAATGCAGCCAAACCCACTTCCTGCTCCCTGGCCAAGCTCTCATTATCACAACAAAGAAGGCAACCTTGTCCCTTACCAGCCTGACCCTAAGCCTAAGGATCAGGTTCAGTATGTGGCTAGGTTAGGACTAAGTTTAGCACTTAATGGAAGTGGGGTTGCTGTGTTCATTTGCATTTGTTGTAGTTTATGCTTCAACCTCATCAACTCTGCCTCTCGTATGATTCCCTTTAGCCTTCTTTCCCTGAAATCATAGGGGAGTTCTGTGTGCTCGCAACACCAGTCAAAGTGAAAACCTGTATCTTCTTCCTCCAAGAACCAGGTCTCAAAATAAAGAGTAAAAGGACACATGGGGGAGGGGGTGCTGGAGAGATGGCTCAGCGGTTAAGAGCACTGACTGTTCTTCCAGAGGACCCGGGTTCAAATCCCAGCACCCACGTGGACAGTGCACAACTGTCTGTAACTCCAAGATCTGACACCCTCACACAGACATACATGCAGGCAAAACACCAAGTCACATGAGATAAAAATAAATAAATTATTTTTAAAAAACCACGTGGGGATACAAGTCTTTGTCTTGAAGGGAATGAAAATTATTAAAATTATTAAAAATTATTAAAAGACCGGCAGTAGAGCCAGGCCAGCCGCCAGGTGATTCCCGGAACTTAGCTGACCATAAACAGGTTGAAACCAAGAATGAAGGTCAATTGGGCCACGGGTCCCCAGGGCTTCAAGAACTGGCTGACCACAAAGTAGATAACAAAACAAGATTAGATTTATTCCTGAGACAAACAGATGTAGGATGTTTCCCACTGATTGACTAATGGGCTGGGCTGGTACATTCCAGCTGTATTTCCCCTCCCCCTTGGGTTGTGGTAAACGATGGGCTGGGCTGGTACTTCCCACCTGTAATTTCCCCCACCCCCTTAATCTGTGGTGCTCCCCCATAAAATATTGGACTCTCCCCCAAATCAAGGTCTCGGCTCCTAGCCCTGCGTGGGATACGAGTGGCGCCCCTCAGTGCACTGAGTCCCCCCTTGTCCCTTTCCCCCCCCCGAAATAAACCTCTTGCGATTGCATCAAGATGGTCTCTTGCGAGTTTTGGGGCGGCCGTGATATCCTGAGTGTCGGGTGAGGAACTTCCCTCCTCCGGGTCTTTCAGTCTGAACAAAAATAAAAC
This sequence comes from Lophiomys imhausi, assembly GCA_907164525.1. Classification (NCBI taxonomy): domain Eukaryota; kingdom Metazoa; phylum Chordata; class Mammalia; order Rodentia; family Muridae; genus Lophiomys; species Lophiomys imhausi. Next base: position 2,306,834 of record CAJQZJ010032284.1, read on the forward strand.
AAAATGACATAAGCCAGGCTTGGTGGTGTCTGTCTATAATCCTAATCCCAGTACTTGGGAGGCAGAGGCAGGAGGATTGCTGGGAGCTCAAAGTTGGTCTGGTCTATATAGCTAGCGGAGGCTACAAAACAAGACCTTGTCTCAAAACAACAGCAAGGAATGGAAGGAGGGAGGGGAAGAGGGAAAGAGGCTTATAGGAGGAGACAAAGGGAGAATTCCTTCCTAGCATCCACCAGGGTGACACTGTCCTCTAGTTCTCTGATGCCAGCTGCCACTCTTGGGAGCCCTGAGGCAGAAAGATCACAAATGCATGGCCTGCCTCCTCGACAGCTTAGTGAGACCTTGTCTCAAAAATCCAAAAGGGCTCAAATGTGGTTTCTGTGCCTAACCCAGGTGAGGCCTTGAGTCAACCGTCATCCTAGTTCACCTTCACTTTGTAATCCCAGCAGAGCATGAGTTTCCAGACAGGATGGACTGAGGAAAGGAAGACCCACTCTGAATGTGAACAATGCAATCACATGAGCAGGCATCTCAGGCTGAAGACAAAGGGAAAGAGAAAAAACCCTGAGCACTACCATTCACCTTCCCAACCGTGGGTTCGCCGCCGTCACTAACCACTTCACAGCCCCGCTGCTGTGCCTTCCCGGCTGTGATGGACTAGACTTGAAAAAGGAAGTGAAGTCAGAAAAAAACAGAAAGGAAACAGAAGTGCAGAGAGACCATCTGGGGAAAATCGGCTACTCACAGTTATCTGGCGAAACAGCTCCAGCGATTGTCCTGTTTTAGGAAAAGGGCAAATGTCATGACTTCCACATTCTTTATCTGCTTCTGGAAACACACCTGGCCGAAAGAAAAGGAATTTCTCCTTTGATCTCAGTCTCGGGATCCTCTAAGGCTAATAGGAACTTAAGCTCACGGATGATGTAATCATTTGAAGTAATGCCTTAAACCCCATAAATACTGGAAAGCCTCCGAACAGTTGCTCAGTTACAGACAGAACTCCACTGAGTCCACCGACGTAATAAACTGACCCTCCATTCCGACTCTGCTGTTGAGCATGGCGGATTCCCTTCTTCAAAAACATCTTAACTCACGAGACAAGTCAAGCCATCCTTAAGTTGCTTTTGTCAAGTATATTTTATTATACCAACAAGAAAAGTCAATAATTCACCCCAGAGCAGTGACAACAATAACCACCAAAAAAAAAAAAAAGGAGAGAAGGGAAGGGAAGGAGAGGGAGAAATTCCGGACCTAGAGCCCAGAATACTTGTGTGAACTGTCCCGCGGATTGATGCCCACGTCTCATTTGTCTTCTGCATGGCCTTCAGCCTCCACTAAACATCTTAGCCCATTTTCTCATCTGTAGAACGTGCCAATAATAACTGTTTCTTGGGACTTCAGGAATAAATTGATAAGGCAACGGCAACGTCAGTGACAGCCTGCTGCTGGGCCTTACAACATGTGGAAGGAGAAGCATGTTTTTATGGAAGTCTATTTTTTTTTTAATAATTTATTTTTTATTTCTTCAAGTTACATCTCAATCACAATCCCCTCCCTACTCCCCCCTCCAGTCCCACCCTTCCACCCTCCTCCCCCTCAGCCCCACCATCCTCTTCCCTTTTTTTTTTTTAGTTTAAGGTATTTATTTTTCCCCCCAACAGCTCTCCCTTTCAGTCCAAATAATGGTTCTTTTTCTTATAACTATAAATACAATACAAAACAACAGAAATAAATAGGCCACGATTATAAGAGTTATATGGCTTAACATACATTCCCAATGTCCAGTCCATATGTATTTGGCACCTGACTTTAACATTCTACTATCTAACCATCTCCATGAGTTTAAAGTTCTATATCTAACTCAGCTTTCATACTAACTTGCCTCATAATTTTAAAAATATCTTCTTAGATCCAGAACACCCTCTTGATTCCTAAACAACTCAAAATTTAACTATGAGACTCTAGGTATCTATTCTTCAACCACCTCAGAGACCTGAGAGGGAAGTCTATTTTTATTATTATTATTAATTTATGTATTCAAGTTACACCCTGGTCGCAACCCCCTCCCCCCCCGTACTTAGTCCCCCCCCCCCCCCCCTTCCCCCCCTCCCTCCTCTCCTCCTCCTCCGATGAGGGGAGCCCTCCCCCCCATATCAACCCACCCCTGTTCATCCAGTCGAGTCAGGGCTAAGAGCATCCTCTTCCACTGAGGCCAGACAAGGCAGTCCAGGTACGGTAAAGTGTTCCATGAGCAGGCAACAGAGTCCATGTTGGAGACAGCCCCCACTTCACTTGCTAAGGGATCCGCATGAAGACCAAGCTGTCTATTTGATATATTTGGGGGTGGGGGAAGTATTCTTAAGAGGGGTGCAGTTTGAGATATGATTCAGCCAAGCCTGATGACCTGAGTTTGGTCCCCGGGACCCACATGGTAGGAGAACTCCCATAAGTTGCCCTTGGATTTCCACATACACACCATGGCACACATATATTCACCGGTGCACACACATAAAATAAATGTAACTACAAACATGTCAAAGGTGAAGGTGTTTGCAGGTACAGCATCTGTTTTAGTTACTTGTCTTGTTTTTGTGACTAAAGCAATTTAAGGAAGGAAGGGTTTTATTTTGACTCACAAATTGAGGGTTTAGTCCATGACAGCAGGAGGTTGAGGCAGCTGGTCGCATCATATCCACAGTCCAGAAGCAGAGAGATGAATGCTGCCGTTCTGCTTTCTCCTTTTCATTCACTCCAGAAACCTAGCCCATATAATGGTGTTGCCCACAGTTAAGATGGGTCTTCTCGCTTCAACCTAATCTAGGCAATTAGCCATTCATAGGTGTATCTCCTATGTGACTCTAGGTTCTGTAAAGTTGATAATATTAAGTATCACAATCCTGGACAAGAAGGTGTCCAGTTGTGTTCCAGTCATTTATAAACACACTGTGACTGCGAAAGCCAAATGACCATTCAGCACTCTGGATGGCCATTTAATCCCAGCATTTGGGAGGCAGAGGCAGGCAGATCTCTGTGAGTTCAAGGACAGCCTGGTCTACAGAGTGATTTTCAGGATAACCAGGGCTACACAGAGAAATCCTGTCTCGAAAAACCAACCAACAAACAAACAAACAAATTAGGTAACATCTCAGAATATAATGAAATTATTTTAAAAATCAAAATGTAACAAAAATTATCTTCAGGAAATGAGAAGAACAAGAAACTGAAAATGAGAGTACATGGCCCCTCGTGTCTCCTGTACACACCAGGAGCCCATTTGTGCAGGTTCCCTGGGGACAAGCCTGAGCCAAACAGTTATATTTCAACATTACAAATCTTAGTTTCTTCGCTGCTAATCTGAGAAAAATAGTAGTGCCTACTGTGTAGGATTATTGTGACGGTTGAATTAAGTCAGTAATCTAAAGTCCTCGGTGTCCAATATATTATAAAGATATTGCGGCTGGAGATGGCTTAGCACTTAAGAGCACTTGCTGCTCTTCCAGAGGATCCAAGGTTTGTTCCCAACACCCACACCGGGTGGCCACAGCCTCTAAATAACAAGCTTCAGCCCCAAGGAATCAAAATCTCTCTTCTGGCATCTGATGGCACCCACACATGGATGCCATACATTCACACAGATAGATACATGCATGTGTGAGTACATGTGGGGATTTTTTTTTCTTGTCAAAGATAGTAAAGCCCTACTGACAAGTGTCCATAGTTCCTGAACCTCCCTCTTCCCCCCTGACCAATTAACCAATCTCATGAGATTGTAGACTTTTGGCTGGTGGGATGATTGGTAGTCACCACCTCCAGGAAAAAAAAAAAAAGACAGAGGCCATCTTGCCTGACTGTGGTTACTAGCTGGGTTTGGGTCCTGATGTAGTCATCCTCTCTCGCAAAAAGAGACTGCCTGGCTGAAGTTCTCCAGTTTTGTTCGTGTGTGACACACACACATAAATAAAAATTACACCTTTTAAAAAAGTCGTGACTGTTCTTGTTTGTTGTCTGTGGGGCTTCCGTTTTGGGACAAGGTCTCTTGGAGCTCAAGCTACTTCCTCCTCTTCCTGTTACCCATCTCCTAGCGCTCGGATTAGAGGCATGAGGCACAATGCCTGGCTCTATTCTTACTAATTGTTGACACTATTTCTACCTGTCAAACTGTGCCGTCCCCCAAAGAGGCCACAGCCTAAGAGGAAACACATTTGTTGATAGCTACAGTTTCCAAAACATCATGGTGAATATAACAGGAAAGGACTAGCACTGCTTCCAGGGGGAAAGTCCTGGGTACCCCAGCCGCACTAGGTCATGCCAAGCACCAGACTCCCTCCCCCAGTGAGGCTGTAGTGTAGGATTTTGCCCAGGCATGCAGAAGGACCTGGCAGAGAGGAGGCAGCTATTGTAGGGACTGAGCAGGAGCCATGCAAATGACTCAGAGGCATTTGAAAGTGAAAGAATGGGAATCTACCTGCCGGCTTGTCCTCAGCAAGGCCTGTCAGTCATCCCTTCTCTGACCTGTTGACCTTCACCATGGCCCTACCACGCAAGAGCAAGCTGGGACTGGCCCCTCTGTGACTCACCTACCACGTGTCCACCTTGCCCTTTGCCCTCCTAGGCATTGCCCACAGGTCTCTTCTTCCACCCACCTCTGCCTTTGATGTTCACAGTGGCCAGATTACACCAGGGTAGAGTCCACAGACGAAGGAGGCGCTCGTGTGCATGCTCACAGAGTGACTGAGCCGATCACACAGGGTGGGGGGGTGGGTGACAGGATAGGTGGCTTAGACTTTTCAAAAACTGCTTCAGAGTTCCGCTGGTGACACTATCACCAAATGTCACCAGGAAAACCCAGGACTAAAGGAAGTTTTCCATCTCTCTTATCAACTTGTGTATCTACTGTCCTCCCCTTATGCCACACTTGACTTTGGAGAACTGAATTGTACTGTGCTGAATGCATGTGTGCATACATGTAAAGTGTGTTGTTAGCCTGGGGCAAGTATGTAGCTCAGAGGTTGAGTACTTGCCTAGCACGAATGAGGCCCTGGGGTCCATTCTCAGCACAACAAAGTGTCCACACATTACATTAAATAAATGTAAATTGGAAAAGGGCAGAGGTTTGTTTGTTTGTTTTGTCTTTAAATAATGCTTTTATAAGGCCTCCGAAGCTGGGTGTGGTGGTGCACACCTTTACTCTCAGGTTTCAAGTTTAAGGCCAGCCTAGTTTACATCACAAACTTAAGGTCATAGATTTCAGCCAAGGACTACATAGTAAGATCCTTTCTATCTATAGATAGATGATGATAGATAGATAGAAAGATAGATAAATAGGTAGATAGATATAGAGAGATAGATGATAGGTAGATGATAGATGGATATATATGGAGAATTCTCAAGAATGCTTTTTGATTGTATTCACCACTCAACTTCTCCCAGATCCTACTAATCTAACTTCCTACTGGTTTGCCCTCTCTCCCTCTCTGCTTCTCCTTCTCCCTGTTCCCAGTGTATGTTAGCCAGCTATTCTTGGGCCTGGAGCTTGCCCTAGAGCTTGGTCGATATGCCATGGGGTCAAACCATTTAAAGAAAACTGACTTTCCACTACCTCATCCAGTAGTTATCTAATGCCAGTAGTTCCTCAGGTAGGTGTAGACCTTCGTGCCCACCTTCCCACTCCATGCTGGTATTTGTCTGGTTTGCTTTTGTTCACTGTCTGCACATGCTGTGAGTTCACCGGTACAACCAGGAGGCAGAGATTTTTGTGGTGTTCTTGAGTGGATCTCCTGTTTGCGCAAGTGTCCCATGTATAGATGCTCAGTTAGTATTCATTTAAAGAAGAAATGAGATATAAGTGCATTAAATAATCCACCATTTAAAAAATACATACTTACTCTGTGTGTGGCAATTACCCTGAAGCTTGCTATTATAAGCAAGGCAGGCCTGGAACTCACAGAGGATCGCCTCTCAAATACAACCGACCCCCACCCTGTACTTATTTGTTTTTTTGCTAAATCCACTTTTTTTTTTTTTTTTTTTGTTTTTCGAGACAGGGTTTCTCTGTGTAGCCCTGGCTGTCCTGGACTCAATTTGTAGACCAGGCTGGCCTCGAACTCGCAAAGATCCGCCTGCCTCTGCCTCCCAAGTGCTGGGATTAAAGGCATGCGCCACCACGCCCGGCT
>CAJQZJ010032284.1:2313106-2329530 GCA_907164525.1 Lophiomys imhausi
GGCTTTTTTTTTTTTTGAGACAGGGTTTCTCTGTGTAGCCCTGGCTGTCCTGCACTCACTTTGTAGACCAGGCTGGACTTGAACTCACAGAGATCCACCTGCCTCTGCCTCCCGAGTGCTGCGATTAAAGGCGTGTGCCACCACGCCCAGCAATTACAGACAGCTGTGAACTGCCATATGGTGCTGGGATTTGAACCCGTGTCCTGTGGAAGAACAGACAGTGCTCTTAACCGTTGAGCCATCTCTCCAGCCTCTAAATCCACTATTTTTGTAACATTTTTCACCATGTCTTTGTTAGAAGAAAATACCGAAAACCGCTGGAAAAGGACGGGCCTGAAGATCCCTTCAGCTTTGCAAACCGTGGTAATAGGACTTCCGCGGACAGAGTACTTCATTTAGTGTCATCTGATCTTAATTATCAGCTAATTAGTTCTCAGCCTGGAGCTATTCTCCCACCAACCAGGGAGACATTTGGAAATCCGAAGGGGTGTTTTTGGCGTCACAGTGATGAAGCGGGTTGCTGCTGGCATGTGATGCTAAGGAGTCAAGGATGCGATATGACCTCCAGTGCCAGTCAAAGACATGCTAATAAGCCTCCGGGAGAAACATCTCCTGGGTGGCCAACTCCCATGGGTTCTCATTGTGTCTCCCGGACTCCGCCCCCACCTCCTGTACTTGCACAGACTGGGGTGTTTCACTACAGGTCAGCCTTAGGTAAGAGAGGGATCAAGAAACAAGGGAAAGGGTGGGAGGTGACAAGAAGGGCGCCTGATAGGGACAGGCATCCTGGGTTTGAAATAAACCCAGCCGCGGGCGTCTTCCGAAGCTCCCAGCGTGTTTAAAGGAGAAGCCACGCCACGATAGGCTGTACTGAAAGCTGACGGTGGAAAGATTCACGAGCCCTGCCCGGAAAATCCCAGGGTGGATCTCAGGTCAGGAGCTCAGACCTGACAGCCTCCAACACGCCTCCAAGAAAAAGTACAGCAAATTCCGTTCCCCACGCTCCCCAAGGGGTGAAGGTGGTGCGGCCCAGGCCGGATCTGCGCCCCCGGGCTCCGCCGTGTTGGAAGCCGCCCACGTGGGAAGGCCCAGCTGCATTTCCGCTCTGCACTGCGCTCGCACCTCCCAGCCCCTGCCGCGCTACCTCCACAAGGCCACTAGGTGGCGCCTTCGCTCTAGTGGGCGCCCGTCTGGCGCAGGCGAGGGAGACAGATGGAACCAGAGTCCTAGGGTTCCGGGGACTGGAGGACAGCGCCGGCAGCCAAGGTAGGGATTCCTCGGGCGTGTCCCTAGAATGTCTGAGGCTGGGGTGGGCTGGCGGCCGCGGTACTCCGTTTGTGGTCTGCATTGATGATCAGCGAGGACAGAGCGGCCACATGTGCTGTTGCCCCAAGAGGACCTGGAGCCGCGCAGTCCCAGAGCTGGGCCTAAGATGAGCAGAGCCCCAGGTCTCTGGCTCACACCCAGGCATCCTTAATGAGCCTGGGCCTCTGAAAGGCATGCCCAGCTCCCACACAGCAAGTCCTCAGCACAGAAAGGTGGCACTACTGTCCCAGGGTGCCTCTAGCCTGAGCTCTGAGGGGTGGACAGGGTCCCAGCACTTCTGAAACTTGGGCGTGCATTGGCTGTTGATTAAGGAACAGTAAGACAAGCTGCTGGCTGGGTTCCGTACCTCCACCCCCACCATGAACCCCAGATGTACTTGGTTTGAGTTGGACGTGGAGATCTGGATATTAAGAACTTCCCAGGGGATTCCAGCTTGCAGCCAGATTCAAGGGCCCTTTGACCGAAAGAGTTAGAGAACATCCGAGGGTGTCTACTACTAGCCCGGAAGGCTTCTCCTCTTCCCTCCCCTCCCTCTCGCCTTTTCAGCCAACTATCACCTCTCCCTTTGGGTTGTCAAGCTCAGTATGACAAGCCAACACCACACCCCAAAGGGTGGAACTCAGAAGTGCCAGAGGAAAAAAGCCAATCATGTGCAGTGTGAAAGGGCTCCCCAAGTGGGGAGGAGGAGAAAGAGGTTCTCCCCAACCCTAATCCCACAAAAGTACCAGAGCTGATATAGCTGATCCAGGCTGTCCTCGTCATTCTGAGAAACAGCCAAACTGACCAGGAAGAACCTTTGTATCTAGTAAAAAATGGCTTCTTGTATCTTATATAACAGTCAAGTGTTACCAACAAAAGCCTGGAACTCTCCAGAGCCAGCCCTCATGTATTTAGGACCTTAGATAACTCCCTGGGCCACCCTCATCTTCAGTTTCCACATCTATAAAATGGGTACAGCAGTATAAAACTCTTGGAGTTGCTGTGGGAACTACTAAGATAAAAACCTGTGTTTACAAACAGTTCCCTGCCATGCACTGTGCACTTAACCATAATCCACAAGGGTAGCTGCTACTCTATAGAGAAGTACCCCCATCTGATAGCTGAGGGACTACCATAAATACCCTTTGCTGTCCAAAAAGCTGGGGTTCAGAGCGGCCAGAGGACTTGCTAAAGGTTATCAATGCAGTCAGAGGCAGATTCAGGGCTAGAAGTGTGACTTTGTTGTTGGAGCACTTGGCAAGCATACCTGAGGCCTTGAGTTCTGCACATGGGCACGCGTCACACACACACACACACACACACACACGCACGCACGCGCACACACACGCACGCACGCGCACACACACGCACGCGTACACACACCCATAACAAGCAGATCTCACATGTGTGCCCTGGGCAGCCTGGCTCTAGCTTATGTATAAAAGGAAGTTCAGTGCTGAGGAATGTGGAGACAAGTACCTAGTCCAGGGGTGAGCCCATGGTGGGTCTTTGTATCCCTTACTTACATGGTCATGAGAATGGCCCTTCCACTGAAGTTCCTCAATCCCTCCATGTAAGTGCAACCGTCATCCTGCACCTACTGTGTGCCAGGCAGGTTTCCTGACCCTAACCATAGAATGTGAGCAAGATGCTGGTTTGTGGCGGCACATGATGGTAGGACTTGCTGAAGGAGGCAGAGGCAGGAGGATCATGAGAATGTGGTCAAGACAAGGGTAAACCACTCCTCTGAGAGGCCACACCCAACAATGAAAAAGACTAGAAGCTCACTAGATGTATATTATTTTAACAAGCTTGAAGGCTTGCTAAATTAGATCGTGTCCCCCCAAATCAATATTCCTGATACTTTGAAAGTCTTATTTGAACCTTTCAGAACATCCAATGTGTTCTTGCCTGAGCTGGGCATGGTAGTGCACACTGTTAGTCCCAGCACTCTTTAGGCAGAGGCAGGCAGATCTCTGAGTTTGAGGCCAGGCTACTCTACAAAGCCGATTCCAGGACAGACAGGGCTACACAGAGAAACCCTGTCTTGAACCCCCCCCAAAAAAAAAATGTCACCCAATATTCCTGTTCTGAGCTAAGGTCTCCAGCAAGGAAAAGTTTTGTCATCACTGGCTTAGAATGGCTCTACTTTCTGGCTTTACTATGGATACAAAAGTCACATGTGTTTTATGTGATGTATATTTTACTACAGTTTCAATCTTGATCTTTCCCTGGACCATCAGTGTGCAGACAGTTCCTTTCTTGTTATGCAGGGCAGCAGCAATGAACTGCATCTCTTGTGATCAATAGGGGAAACACCTCCAGGCTCCATTGTGCCCCTTGTTGCTGAGCATGCATGCAATGTACCTCCAACCTACAATGTCTTTCGCTTCCAGTTGGTTTGTGGGTCTTGAGGTCCATCGAAAGTAGAGGCTATTTGTGTCAGCTAGTATCTGTTCTATGGTCTATTGGATGCCACAGTTTTGTGTGTGTGTTTGTCCTTTTTTTTGGTGACTTGGCTGATAACAGTGGTCTCAGATCCTAGTGCTGGAATGCCGGCTGATGTCCCGAAACATGGAGGTCAGTTATGTGTTTTTGTGATAGAATTCATGTTGGAAAATCTTTCTTTAGACAAAGGCTGTATGCCGCTGGCAGAGTCCAGCGCTAAGGGAATAACATATTAAATAATTAAGGTAGCACCGGGCGTGGTGGCACATGCCTTTAATCCCAACACTTGGGAGGCAGAGGCAGGCAGATCACTGTGAGTTCAAGGCCAGCCTGGTGTACAAAGCGAGTCCAGGACAGCCAGATATACACAGAGAAACCCTGTCTCGAAAAACCAAAAAAACCAAAAACAAATATGAAGGTAGCCTAGTGGTCGAGTTTAACCAGCATCTGCAAGGCCCCGGGCTCCCCAACTTCAGCCCTATATACACACAGCTCTTTGAACAGGTAAACCTAAAGCTCAGTTGTATGCTGATCTCAGGTGGAGGTAAAGTGAGAGATAAGGTATCCTAGATAAAAAGCGCAAAGGTGTGAAGCTGTGGAAGCCACCAAGATCAGGGGAAAGTTAGAGACTCCTGCTGACCCAAGGGGCAGGGAGTGTGGTGGTCAGAGGGAGAGCTATGCTAAAATAGTAATGGGCTGGAGGGAGCCTGGGCTAGGTGGCACCATGTTTGGTGGCCAGATCTTATTTCATCTGGTTAGCCCAGTAATCCTGGAAGGCTGGTCAGGATCCTTTCCACCTTTGACGGATGGCAGAATCAATGTCCTATGCCATTAAAAGAATTATTCACCAAGTGTGGTAGCTCTGTGAGTTTGAGGCCAGTCTGGTATACATAGCCAAGTTCCAGGACAGCCAGGACTACATAGACAGACTCTGCCTCAAAAGTAAATAGATAGATAGATAGATAGATAGCTATTACATAGCTGGGGTTAGGATTTATGACTGTACTCTTACCCTTGGGAGGCCAAGGCAGGAAGATCTCAAGTTCAAAGACAGCCTGAACTGTTTAGGAAGTTCCAGGCAAGCCTGGACTATAGAGTGAGACAAAAAAAAAAGTTACCTACAAAATGAGTCTGGACAGTCAAGGATACACAGAGAAACCCTGTCTCAAAAAAATAAAATAAAATAAATAAAAGCCGGGTGTGGTGGCACACTCCTTTAATCCCAGCACTCCGGAGTCAGAGGCAGGTGGAGTTCAAGGCCAGCCTGGTCTACAAAGTGAGTCCAGACCAGCCAAGGATACACAGAGAAACCCTTTCTCAAAAAACGCAAAAACAAAAACAGAAACAAAAAAAAGGTACTCTACTGGTAAGTAGCAATCCCCCCCCCACACACACACACACAACAGTCCCTCACCCCCACGCTACAGCCTGTCTTATGTTCAGCAGACTTTTGGATCAAATCTCAGGGTACTGCTGCAGGTCTGGTTTAATTGGGAGAGGCATCCATAACTAAACAGTGGCCAAGCCACCAAGCATGAATGAGACCAGCAGAACAACACCAGGAAACTCACGTGTTTGTTTTGTTTTTAATAAAAGTATTCCTGATATAAAGATATCTACCAGTGCCTCTTTGCAAGGCTCTGGGATGGCTGCCTCAGATATGGAATATACTGGCACACAGATGTGCCAGCAAGAAAGGGATAGATGTGATTCAAGATGTCTCCAGATTGACTGGGTTTGGCATTCAGCACTCCCCATCTGTGACTAGCCATGTTGAGCCTGCCCCTTTTCCCTGATTGTGAACCAGGAGCCAGCCAACCTTTTCTGTGAAGTTCTTGACCTTGGTAAATCATATGACTCTAATTGCAGTTACCAAGTCTGCCTCTGTAGAGTGAAAATAGCCACAGAGTGTGGATGAAGACATGAGTCTAGCTGTGTTCCAGGGAAGCTTTATAGTCACTGAAGTTTGTGTATTGTTAAATTGAAAATGAAGGGGGGGGGGTCTGGGCATGGTGGTTCATAGCTATAATCTTAGCACCCAGGAATGTGAAGCTGGGTGACCCTAGAGGTTTAAGGACAGCCTGGACTTGAACTTAAAACCAGACAAATGAAGGAAAAAAACCTTTTTGTAATGTTAGGAACAAAATCAGTGCCTTTACAATGCTAGACAAACCCTTTACCACTGAGCTACCAAAGTCTCCAAACTCATTCCTCCCACAACCCCCACCCCCACTGTAGTGAGAATTTTGGTTTCTTAAAAAAAAAAAAAACAAAAACAGAAATATTATAAGAATATGTTTTCGTTTTAATCTTAGATGTGGGGATATGGGACTGTTTCACAGCAGCTGACTATGATTTGACTCATGCTCTGGCAAGGGTGTGATTTTTGCCAGCTGCAGATAGTTTCTATGATTGTGTGATGTTTGGAATTCTGGGAACTTTTTAGGGGCTATATAAATGCTAGGGCCCCAAGAGAGTTGGTGGGTTGTTGGTGGTCCCAATGTGTTTAGTAGTAGTGCACAAAGAAGAAACGAAAAGAAATTAGTTATCCTGACGGCAAAAATCAAACTTGCCCCAAGGAACTCGAAGCCCCTAATCTGCAGGAAGTACTCTAGCCCCTTTCTGATCCCTGACTTAATTCAGGGATCTCTTTCCTTTCCTCTCTGTCCTTTTTTTCTCTTATCTAGTTTCAGGGGATTGAAAGGATGGAAGAAAAGTGGTGGAGAAGGGTAGAAGGAAGAAGAACCCTACAAAATAGTAAAAGATCAGTTACACCCAACCCCATCATCACTTCATAGTTTCCCTGTGTTATCCAAGCCCAAATTCCTGGGCTCAGTTGATCTTCTTGTCTCTGCTTCCTAAGTTGCAGGAACTGTAAGCATGTGTTACCCACTAGGCTGGCTTCATGGAGTTTTTAAAAGGTATCTTAAAGTGTTACCCTTTAAGTTTTTAACCTTTGAAGAGGTTAAAAATCCTTCTGAGCTCACAGACTGTCTGTACAAGGATGGGCAGTGTGCGGATATGAGTTGGGATGTTTTGCAGCCTTTTGATCTGGAATTTTAGGACATGAAGGTCAGAGGGAAGTGACCTGTCAAGAGGCAACATAGCCTAAGGTGTTTCTCTTGAAGTCTGTCATTGGCTTTGGGTTGCCGCTAAGGCATCCTCTTTGACACATCTGGCCTAAGCAGCTGCTAGGCATACTTTGTGGTTAGAAAATGACCTAAGGCAAAAGGAAGTGGGAGGCACCACAGCCTCTGGGTTCTCTGGGGAGAAGGCATGAGAGCATCTGCTACACAGGGTGGCTGGCCTTGTCTTCAAAGAGTGCTTTTCATTGGCTAGGTATCTTGGAAGATGATTTGGGTGGCACTGGAGATGGTGATTAGGATGGGAAGGACTTTTCCCATCCTGCCCTGCCTGCCTTGACGGCACCCTCCGCCACCTTTCTTGCAGGAACAGGTGCTCTACCACACCGGCCTTTCACTTCCTTGACTTACCAGATTTTTCTTTCTGATGGCAGTCAATTAATAGAAGACCCAGGGAAGTGCTAGAATGTTCCAGGGCCTCACATATGCCGAACAAGAACTTATGTTCCCATCCCACTAGAATGCCTCTGGTGACACCTGGGTTCTCTCCTTTTTAGTTAAAAGACAACACTCTTCCAGTTGAAGAATGTTTTTTGGTTTTTTGAGACAGGGTTTCTCTATTTAACAGCTCTGGCTGTCCTAGACTCGCTTTGTAGACCAGGCTGGCCTCGAACTCGCCTGCCTCTGCCTCCCAAGTGCTGAGATTAAAGGCTGCGCCACCACCGCCCGGCTTGAAGAATGTTTAACAAGAGTAAATATGGTTATTTAATAACATTGCTGAAGTTGTTACAATTTTGCATAAGCCTCAGCACCTAAGCAAAACAAAAGTAACCAAGATAGTCTCCTCTTCCAACCCAGGATGCCAGAGGCTCTAGCTAGCCTGGGCTAGATGTGAAAACTGTTTCAAGAGCAACAGTAACAACCCCTCAAGAGCAACAGTAACAACCCCTCAAGAGCAACAGTTTAAAAACACAGTTTCATGTTTATCTTTCTAGTTACTAACCATCCACACAGACCAAACCTTACTGAGTTGTAAGTATAGAAGTAGTACAAAGTTTCCTTCGAAATAAATTAATAAGGGTGAACTCTGGCCTGAAGACAAGAGTTCAACAGCTCAGAACCTACATGCCACACACAACTTTAGGTCCAGCACTCTGGAGTCAGAGTCAAGTGGATCTCTAGAAGTTTGAGGCCAGCCTGGTCTACATAGCAAGTTCCTCGCCAGCCAAGGCTGTATAGTGAGACGCAGTCTCAAACAAACAAAAAAGCTGGACAGGCCTAGCAGCCTTGTGTAATTCCATGTTCTGTAGTCAGAGACCTAATCACCAGGACAATATGCCTAGCTGGAACCAGCAAATTCCTGTTTCAGCAAGAGATTTCTCCTCAATAAATAAGGTAGGGAGTGATCCAGGAAGATACTTGAGGTCAACTTGGGCATGACATGCAGTACGTACACCTGCATGGGGTCCTGCTACAGGCAAACATGTGAACATGCATGTGCATATATACATAAAAACCCAAATTGGAATTGAGGAATGGTGGCTACTCTATGCCTGTAACCCCCATCCAGGCTATATGAAGACAGCCCACACCCTGTCTGAATTTTTAAAAAAAGCAACAAAGGGGGCTAGAGAGACGGCTCAGCAATTATGAATACTGCCTGTTCTTCTAGAGGGTTGATTCCCTGTTGGGAACCCACTGGTGGTTCACAACCATCTGTAACTCCAATCCCAGGAGATCCAAGGGCACCAAGCCCATACGTGTAAGGCAGACAAACGCTAATGTCCTAAAATAAAAAGTTTTAAAGAGCAACAAGAGCATAAACTAAATTAATTGATAGAAGTCATGTGTCTTTTAAGGAAAGGTATTAAATAGTAAGATAGGTAGTATAAGGTCTGTAGAGTTGGCTCAGAAGTTAAGAGCACTGGCTGCTCTTGCCAAAGACCCAGGTTTAGTCTCCAGAACCCACATGGCAGTTCACAGCCATATGTAACTCCATTTCAGGGAATCTGATGCCCTCTTCTAACATTTTTAACATCTATAAGTACCAGGCAAGCATATGGTACATGTGCATACATGCAGGCAAAAATATTCATGCATACAATAAGTACTTTTTTAACAATCTAAAAGATAGCTTGTATTATAAAAATTTGCCAGGTACGGGTGTGGTGGTGCACGCCTTTAGCACTTGGGAGTCAGAGGAGGGCAGATCTCTGTGAGTTCAAAGCCACCCTGGTCTACAAAGCAAGTTCCAGGACAGCCAGGGCTGTTACACAGGGAAACTTTTAAAAAAAATTAGTAGACTAATAAAGCTGTTGTCTATGGGCTACTTGCCCTGTGTTCAGTACTGTTTAAAAATACAAAACATTAATTTTATTTATTTGTGTAAGATTCTGGGGATGGAACCCTGGGCCTTATGTAGCATTCTAACCAAATGTACTCTAAAAGTCACACCTCCAGACCTTGTCTATTTTCTTCTTCTTTATCCTCATAGTTTTCTGGGTTTTTGTTTTGTTTTGTTTTTTTAAGATTGTCTCTGTGTAGCCGGGCGGTGGTGGCGCACGCCTTTAATCCCAGCACTTGGGAGGCAGAGGCAGGTGGATCTTTGTGAGTTCGAGGCCAGCCTGGTCTACAAAGCGAGTCCAGGATAGCCAGAGATATTCAGAGAAACCCTGTCTCGAAAAACCAAAAAAAAAAAAAAAAAAAGATTGTCTCTGTGTAATAACCCTGGCTGTCCAAGATTCACTGTGTGGACCAAGCTGTCCTTGAACTCACAGAGATCTGCCTGCCTCTGCCTCCCAAGTGCTGGGTTTAAAGATGTGCACCACCACCTGGCTAGTTTTCTGTTTTGAGACAAGGTGTTTCTATGTAGTCCACCAGGCTGACCTCAAACTCACAGAGATCCACTTGCCTCTGCCTCCTGATTGCTGGGATTAAACTCTGGTACTCTGTCTCTGTTTCTCTCTCTCTCTCTCTCTCTCTCTCTCTCTCTCGATAGGGTCCCACTTATAGTCCCAGACTGACCTCACACTCAGTCCTCTTGCTTCGTTATTCTAAGTTCTAGGAATATAGGCATGCACCACCTCACCTGGCTGTTTAGTTATCACATAGCAATTGAATGTTTATGAGTCGTGGTATACTATTTCAATACTCTTATAGTATGTGATGATTAAATATCTGCAAGTACTTATGTGCGTGTGCGTGTGCGTGTGTGTGTGTGTGTGTGTGTGTGATATCTTCATTATAAATTACAGATCAGTCTGGATTACACAGTCAGACCCTGTCTAAAAAACAGCTGGAGAAATGGTCCAGTGGTTAAGAGCACTTACTGTTCTTTCAGATCACGGGAGTTGTGTTCCCAGCACCCAAACCATAGGGCTTCTCACAACTGCCCTAATTCTACCTCCAAGGTTTTTTTAGCTTCCATATATGAGTGAGAACATGTAATATTTGTCTTTCAGTATCTGACTCATTCCACTTAACGTAACACCCTCCAGTCTCATCCATACTGCCACAGATAGTTAAATGAACTCATTTCAACAGGGCCTCCTGTAGCTGAGACTGCCTTTGACGTTATCATAGCTCAGACCCGCTCAAGAACAGGAATTACAGATGTGCCCCACCACACCCAGCAAGTAGCAAGATTTTGGTTTTTTTTTTCTTGTGGCTGAATGATACTCTATTTTGTATATATACCGCATTCTATTTCTTGTCTTCTATTTATTTTTCATGTGTTTGCCGCATTTTATTCCCTCACTTATTTACTGGCAGAAACCTGGGTCGATTACTTCTTATGGCAACTGTGAATAATGAGCGCTGTAGGTACGCACATGTCTCTTTGGTGTCCAGTTTCTATTTGTTTGGATATATACTCTGTAGCAGGATCATTTGCTAAGTCTACGCCTAGCCTCCATACTGTTTTTCATAGTGACTGTACTAATTTACATTCCCACCAGCAGCAAAAGAGTTTCGAGGTCTCTGCATCCTGGTGGCCACTCTTCTAAACAGTTTGTATGTATAATTCAATTCATCCTTACCGCAGCCATCAGGTTTAAAGACTATGCAAGCAAGATGCCGTTGCTGGCTCCATTTCACTTCTGAGAAAACAAGTTGAAGGGGTTAAAACATTTGCTTGGAGTTACTCAGTGAGGGAGGGACAGGCTGGGAATGAATTCAGGTGGTCTTGCTTCAGAATTGGAGGTTAAACACTGTCAACCCTCCCTCCCCCACCACCCTCATGCTGGGGGATTAAATATAGGGCCTCATGCCTGCTAGACAAGTACTCTACCACTGGATTATTATTAATCTATTCAAACCGGGTTTTAAACATTTCCTGAGATAGGGTTTCCAGGCAGGCCTTGAACTTGGATTCTCCCGACTCAGCTTCCCTAGCCACTGAGATTATGGGGCTAGACCACCAGGCCTATTTTTCAAAGGCAGAGCCTCTGAAATTCTTGCGAGTGTTCCACTCCTGAGCCTGTCGCCAGCCTGTCACTGTGATCCTAGTCACAGTGCACTGTTTTTCATAGAGTTGACAAAAAGAAAGGAAATGATACTTGAATAACTGAGGTAAAATGTGATTTTAAAAAAGGTTCCTCCTTTCCCCTGTCCACCCTTTCACCTCTCCTCCAATAAACTCCCTTCTCTTTTGCAATTGAAAAAATATATAAGCCGGAAAAAAATATATATATATAAGCCAGGAGGCTATGACTCAAGCCTTTAATCTCAGAAGAGGCAGGTAGATCTCTGAGTTTGAGGCCATCCTGAGTGAGTTCGGGGACAGCCAGGGTGTGACACAGAGAAACCCTGTCTCGAAAAAAACTAAAAAAAAAAAAATTAAACTAAATTTTGTTTTGTTTTGTTTTTGAAAACAAGGTCTCACTATGTAAACCCTGATTGGCCCAGGACTCACTATGTAGACAAGGGTGGCCTGGAACTTGTTATGTAGACCAGACTGACCTCAAACTCACAGAGAGCTGTTTATCTCTGACTCCCAAGTGCTGGGATTAAAGGAGGGCACCACCATAGCTGGCTATAAGTTTTTATCTTTAATTTATTTCTTATCTCACTGTGTATGTGTGGTGGTAGAACCAGCAGGGTATATGTAGAGGTCAGGGGACCATGCAATCAGAGGCTCAAATTCAGGTTGCCACGTTTGCATGGTGGGCGCTGAAGGAAGCTGCTGAGCTGTGTCACTGGCCCCTCTTCTTGTCTTTTTGTGGCCCAGACTGGCTTTGAACTTGAGGTAATAGTTCTGCCTCACTCCTAAGTACTAGGATTGCCCATGTGTGCCACCAGGCAGGTGAGGCCCCCTACGTTTTGTTTTGTTTTGTTTTTTTCTGTTGCTTGCTATCTACTACCTCTTGACTGTTATATTTTATCCTGGAGCCCCCAAGAATAATCTCTCCCCTTTCCATGACAATAGTCCTAATTGACACTTGGTGACAGGATGCCAAGTTCTCCTGGATCTTTGCTGCTGCAACTTGAATGTTGCCATTCGCTTCTGTTTGTTCTGTCCTCTATCCTTGGCATCTTCCCCCAAGCAGAGGGCCTCCTTCTTCCTCCTTCTGTTCTCTTAAACTTACAGTGTTTGGTTTTGGTTTGATTTGTTCTTTCTTTCAAGTGTTTCACAACTCATTCTGAGTCAGGGCAGATGACTCCGGCTGCGTTGTATTGAGGGCTCACTGCTTAATCAAGTCAAAAGGGAGGCAAGGCTAGTGAACAGCTCCGCGGTAGACCACCAGTCTGTCATGTGCAAAGCCCTAGTTTCAATCTCCAGTACACTCCTCACCTTAAAAAAAGGAGAGAGAGCCATGCCTACCTATGGAGGAAAAGTCCCTCCTGGTCCAAATCATACTAAGCTGGAGGCTGGTGGTCCAGAATCTTTGCAAACCTAGAGTGGCAATTCTTCCATGTGCTTGGAGATAATCAGACAGAGAGGGATGGACCAATCAAACTTACCAGAGGCTGGTGGTGTTGAAGCCAGACCACAAACATTAAATCACAATGGGAGAGGGAACTGCAAAACAGCCGGAACCCCTTCTGTGAACTTGTCAGCACATTCCTTCCTCTGTGGGGAAGGCCAGATGGAAAGGCACAGTAGAAGGTTGATATTCATGGACTCAAACCAAGGTGAGCAAGATAAATGATCTCATATCCAGGATAGCCTAAGATATTTGTGCCCTCTAAGAGCCTAGAATTGCACCTCTCCCCACCCCCTGTGTAACTTCCCACCCCTGTGCCTGTGGCAGACATGACTGGTCAATTACCGGCCTATTTCCTTCCTGTTAACTCCACGTACCAGCCTGAAAAGCCCTATCATGAATCTCCTGAAGGGGCTGGTGAGGTGGTTCACTGAGTGAAGTCTCTGCATTGCAAGTATGGAGTTCCGAGTTTGGATCCCTACACCCACATGAAAAGCCAGACACCCCCCCCCCCCCGTGTGTGCGTGTGTGTGTGTGTGTGTGTGTGTGTGTGTGTGTGTGTGTGTGTGCGCGTGCATGCGTGCCTGCCTGCCTGCCTGTCTGTCTGTCTGTCTGTAACTCCAGCCCTGGGGTTGTATGGAGATGGGCAGGTCCCAGTAGCTTGCTTCCAAGTTCAGGGAAGATACTGGGGAGGGACAGTGACAATGACTCAATATGCAAAGGCACCTGGACTATCCAAACCTGGTGACCTGAATTCAATCCCTTGGAGCCCATGTAAAACACAGAAGAGGAGAACTGACCATACAAGGTTGTCCTCTGACCTCCACACGGTGCCATGGCATGTGTCCTCCCCCAATAATGATAATAATAATAATAACAGTAATAGTTTTTTAAGATAAAAAAAAAAAAACAAGTGGAGAAGAAAGGAGGAAGGAGGCCACCACGGTAGAGGGATCTCTGGCCCAGCAGTCACATCCACAGACAAGCACTCCTGCACACATACGTGGGCACACACATGAGCTTATACATCCAACACACAGGGGAAAAAGTAAGGGGAGATGAAAAAGAGAAAGAGAGAGCGGCTCCCTGGAAGCTCTGGCCAGACCTCATGGTCACCTGTGTTCCTTAACGAAGTTTCCAGAGCTCCCATCACCCTGGACAGGGTGAGGCAACACAAGCTCTCTGAGGCGCCCCTTGGCGCTGTTTTTGAGCATCCACCATATTATTTCTGTCTGCCTATTATTTCCACATCTTTCATTAATACAGTCCGCCCGCCTGCTCGCTCTTTCTTTTCTCATTGCTGAGTCCTGATTTGATTTCCAGGCCTTGCTTGGCCAGCTTTGTCTCGAGACACATCCTGTCCTGTCCCCTTCCCTTAAGGACTTTGGCAGATCAGTAACCGTGGATGTTGTATGTGTGGCTTCCACTGGCAAATTACACATTTTCACTAAATGTATAACTCCGAGCATCAGCTTCTTGCAATCAGGGAAGTGTTTTGCTGGCTGAGGATGTAGCCTGTCCAGCGTACACAATGCCCTGGATTCCATCCCCAGCACAGCATAAAACCATGCGGGTAATTCCAGCACTTGGGAGGTGGAGGTAGGAAGATCACAAGTTCAGGATCATCCCTGTGCCAGCCTGGCCTCATAAGACCCTGCCCCCCACCCCACCCCCCAAAAAAGGCAATTTAATGTGATGCAGGCTTTGTTCTGCTATAGAAATGGCAACATTGCAGGGGAAGAGGCTGGGTTTTTGTTGTTGTTTTATTTTCAATTTATTTATTTATTAGTGAGCAACTGAGCATATGCGTATGTATGCAGGCATGTGCAAGCCCCACTGTGTATGAGGAGGTCATTTCCAGCATTGGTTCTTCCCTTCCACCTTTTGATACAGGGCCTCTCTTATTTCTGTTTCTGTGTTGTGTACTGTGCCTCCTCCTTCCATCTCTGGATAGGACTGGGTTCACAGATGGGAGCCACGGTTTGGTTCTGATGCTGGTGCTCAAACTGAAGCCCTCAGCTTTGCGTGGTAAGTGCTTTCAACAAGCCGTCTCTCTGGTCCCTCATGACAGTTTTAAACTGTTAATGGCTATTATCCTTCAGCTGTGACCTTGGTATGATGTATAAGGGCTGCCAGAGAACACTGAGTCAGGGAGGACACTTAGATGATATTCAACTGACAAATCACCGAGTTTGATTTTTATTTTTATTTTAATGCTAAGGATTGAACCTCAGGCCTCACATTTCCTAAGTTTACTGCTTTTGAATATTGCTTCTGCTTCACAAAAGAGCTATCATTCTTAGCCACGAATGGCGATCTTCTCTTATATTCCCATCCCTTGGGGTGCTGAGGCCTGAGGATCTTGAGTTCAAGGCCAGTCTATCCAGGTACAGGGCCAGACTTTGTCTCAAAGTTAAAAAAAAGAAAATAAAATCCAGAAATTCATAAATAACAGAGAATTCAATTTCCTATTATTCTGAAGCAAGAAGACCTTTGACCAACCTTAGGGGGTGTTCAGGGGCTGTGGATGCACTTGCCTAGCATGCTTGAGGCCCTGGCTTCCATCCCTAGCACTGTAGAAAAAGCACATGTTGCCACAGCTCTTCTTTTCACTCATGTAGAGAACCTCTGACTGACCCAAAAGAAAAAGAAAAAGCCTGTGGAAAACCTGAGCATGTGGAAGTCTGGGGCTTCTGAGCCTCCTTGAGCCCCTTGAGAAGGAAGTTGTCCCCTTGGCCTAGGGGGAGGGCCAGTCTACCAAGGGAAGCTGTTCTCACTCTGGAAAGGGTTACAGTCCATTGGAAGAGGCACTTTTCCTAACATCAGGGATTCTGACAAAGGAGAGCATTACTTTCCTTGGGTGACTGAGGTCCCTCTGCCAGTCAGCAGGCAAGGTGGAGACTGTCCCCAGTTCCACTGTACCTGTGGAGCTTCTGAAGATGGATTCAGGAAATTGCTGTTTGTTTGTTTGAAAGATTAATTTTTATTTTTAATTTTGTGTGGGTGTGCCTGTGAGTGTAGGTGTGGGACCAGAAGTGTCAGAGCTCCTGAAGCTGGAATTACAGATAGTTGTGAGCCTCCTGATGTGGGTGCATGCTGGGAACCAAATTCTGGTCCTCTGGGAGAACAGCAAGTGCTCCTAACCACTGAACCATCTCTTCAGCTCTAAACATGCTTGTTTTTAATAGGACACACACATACACACACATACAAACATACACATGCCATACATACACACACCACACACACATACACACACCAAACACATACACACATGCACGTACTTAACACCACACACATACATACACACATACAGACATACACACACATCATATACACCTACACACATCACATAAACATATACACACACCACACATATACATACACATAATACACACACATATAACAACCACACACACACATACACATACTACTTTATTTCCCTTTTTTGGAGACAGGGTCTCCTTGCTTTGCCTGTACTGGAACTAACTGTATGGACCAGGCTAGCCTCAAACTCACAGAGATCTGTCTGACTATGTTTCCTGAGTGCTGGGATTAAAGGAGTGTGCCCCCCATACCTGGCTTTATTTACCTTTTTAAAGATTGATTCTGTGTGGGTGTGTGTGTGTGTGTGTGTGTGTGTGTGTGTGTGTGTGTGTGTGTG
>CAJQZJ010032284.1:2329540-2343934 GCA_907164525.1 Lophiomys imhausi
TGTGTGTGTGTGTGTGTGTGTGTGTGTGTGTGTGTGTGTGTGTGTGTATATGAGACTTATACACTTGTGCCTATATGAGTTTATGTGCACTACATTTGTGCAGGAGTCCTCAGAGGCTAGAAGAGGGCACCTGATCCCTTGGAACTGGTTATAGGCCACCCTTGTGGGATCTGGGAACCAAACCTGGGTCTTCTGCAGGAGCAGTGAGAGCTCGTAACCACTGAACCGTCACTCCAGAAGACTCTCTCCTTCCATTCACCATGTGGGTCTTAGATACAGAGCTCAGATTACCAGGCTTGGCAGCAAGCTCCATTGCTCCTTTACCCATTAGGACATCTCTCAGGCTCAGAATTTATGTATTTTTTAAAATTGTTTAAATTTACAGAATTGGTGCAATAGTCCAGAGTTATCATATAACCCCAGAGTTCCCCTATATCAGTATCTTACATTACTATGGTACAATTATCTTATAATTATCTTACAGTTATCTAACAATGACATCATGTGTAGTATATTTGTTATAAACTAGTATTAATGCTTTCATTGTGATGTCATGGTACAGGGCTTCCACCAGCATCCTAGATAACCCCAAGCTCAAAGACTGACTTGTTTGTTGTGGTTCTGGGAACTAAACCCAGACCTCATGCATGCTAGGCAAATGTTCTGCCACTGAGCTTCATGCCCCATCCCTGCCCTTAGAAAAATTTCTTAAAATGTACTGATGTTCAAGACCCCTGTCGAGCTGGTCCATAGCCCAGATCCACCTCTTGCTGGCTGGGTGTGCTCCTGAGCAAGTTGCTTAGCTTCCTGAGCCTCAGTTTTCTTAGCTGAGAGCAGAACCAATATTACCCCCTGGCCCTGAAGCCCCTAGAGTGCCATGTATGTAGCATGGCCCATATAACCATCACTTGCTATTGGTGTTAGTCTGGCCCTCGGATTCCTTCTAGATTTCCTTCTAAGGTAACAAGACTGTTGTGGCAGTGAGTCACCACCTCTCCGGTCACCTCCTCTTCCTTCCCATCCAGTGTTCTCACCCACCTTCTGCCTCTCATCACATTACACTCTGACGAACAAATTGCCTTCTTGGTGTGCCCGCCACCAGTTCACACATCTGTTCATCCTCAATCCCTCCAACCTACCAGGACCACCACTTCCTCGGTGACACTGCCCCAGAGCTAGACTGAGAGTCCCCTTTCCTCCTTGGAGCAGCCAGAGCCTTGTAGCCCTTCAGCCCCTGTGGCAGCCAGGCCTGCCAGCCTCCCTCTGAGCAATGCTCCTCTGTTATCTCTCTCCTGCCTGCTAGCACTGACCTCCTGGTATAAGCCCGTGGGCTGGGCACCTGTGCTGAGCTTTGACAAGACAAAGACCCTGCACCACCTCCATTAATTATGTCTGTGTGTAGCTAAGAATTTTCTGGTGGTAAAATATATGTCAGAAAATTAATAATTTTAGCTTCTATTGGATCTGAACCCAGGGACCTATCTGTACTAGGTGTGTGTTCTGTGTCAGAGGTATGCTCCTACCCGTCCACAGTGTTGATGTTTTTCTAATTAGCAGCTAGTAGATTGGTGGTGTTGAACATCTATTTTCTTTTTTCTTTTGGTGTGTTGCGGGAGGGTCTCCCCTCAGTGCTAGGATGACGGGTGTATCACCCTGGCTTCTGGGACTGAGTGTTTGCTCATGTATTTATTTCCCATTTAAATAACTCATTTGGATACATAGCTGTTCACGTCCTTTGCTCCTGTTTTATGGTGTGTATGTAAGTGTGTGTCTGTGTGCATGTATGCATGTGTGCAAATGTTTGTATGTGTCGTATGCGTGCACATGTGTGTGCGTGTGGTATGCGTACATATGTGTGTGTGGTGTGGATGCATGCACATGTTTGTGCGTGTGTGTACATACTTCTGTGTGTGTAGTGTGTGGGTGCACATATATTTGGAGGCTAGAGGTTGACTGTAGGTGTTTTGTCCAATCCTCAATTTTTTTTTGTTTAGATTTATTTAGTTTATACGTATGAATATTTTGCCTGTGTGTATCACATGCATGCTCAGTGTCCACAGACATGAAAAGAGGATCAGATTCCTCAGAAGGAGAGTTACAGATGGTTTCTGTAATACAGCCCCGATGCAAGTGCTGGGAATCAAACCTGGGCCCTCTGCAAGAGCAACAAGCATTCTTAGCTGCTAAGCTGTCTTTACAGCCCTTCTGCTTCATTTTTTGACTTCCTGACCCTAGAGTTCACCAGAATTGGATAAGGTGGGGTAAATGCCAGCCCAGATTTTTACATATGTCCTAGGGATCCAAATTCAGGTCAGGTCCTCATTTAACCAAATGAGCCATCTTCTTAGCTCCATTTGCCCATGTTCTAATCAGGACAGGTGTTTTGTTCTTTGTAGTTCTGTCATATACTCTGGATATCAGATCCTTGTTAGATATATGAACTCATGTCTTAGAGTTGCCTTTTCAGTTCTCCCTGTCATTTGATATATATATCAAATATATATATAAATACATATATTATATAATATAAATATATATATCACCAAGTATCATTCCATATAGCCTCTCTCCATACTCTCCTCCGAGAGTTGTAGTTTCCACTGTAAGATTCAGGCCTTTGATAAATCTGACCCCATTTCCATACGTGATCAACCATCAGGGTCCAACATCGGTCTTTGGTATGTGGATGTCCCTTTTCCCAAATCATTTGTTGAAGAGTCTGTCCTTTCTTAGTTCTGGTGCCATGCTGAATCATTGGATCAAACCTGACAGGGTTAGTTTCTAGGGTTGTTTTTCTGATCTATAGGTGTAAATGTCTTCCTCCACACCACTACTAACCACATTGTCTCAAGTACTGTGGTTCCATAGTACAATTTGAAGTCAGGACACATGTGAACCTTCCAACTTCCTCTCTTGATGATTTCAGCTGCTCAGGCCTCTGAGATTCCTTATGAATTGTAGTATGAAAATTTCTATTTTTGCCAGACGCTATTAGTGATGGTATACAAATATCCCAGTACTCAGGAGGCTCAGCCTCGAAGATTGGAGTTTGAGGCCAGCCTGGAAGCAAGATTGTGTCTCAAAATAAAAATTAAAAGGCATGAAGAATATGTAACTCAGTGGTACAGCACTTTCCTGGCAGATACAGGGCCCTGGTTTGGATCCTTAGAACTGCAAATCAAAGCAAAACATTATGCTTGGTATCTTTATGAGACTCTTGTCTATAGATCACTTTAAGCCCTATTGGTATCTCATAGCAAGTCTTCAAGCCTGGGACATGGGAGTTCCACAACTCCAAGATCAAGTTCCTGTTGTCCCACTTGTATTGTGGTGCAAGCCCAAGCCGTGCTTTACCCCAAGAGGCTCAACACCTTCTTCTAGACCCAGAGACCTGCTGAATAAAACTGCAGAGTTGAAAAAGAAGACAAGGAGGAGGAGGAGGAAAAAGAAAAGGAAGGAAGAAAGGAAAGAAAGAGGACAGCAGAGATGGCTGAGTGGTTAAGAGCACTGACGCTCTTCCAAAGGATCTGGGTTCAATTGCATTGTCATACAGGCAGACAAAGCAGCCATATACATAAAAATAGATATTTAGCTGGGAGTGGTTGTGCACATGCCTTTAATCCCAGTATTTAGGAGGCAGAGGCAGGAGGATCTCTGTGAGTTAGAGGCCAGACAGAGTGATTTCCAGAATAGCCAGGGCTACACAGAGAAACCTTGTCTTGAAAAACCAAAGGGGGGGGGGAGAAGGAAGGGAGGGAAGGAAGGAAGGAAAAAAAACTGGTTAAGTGGATCCAGTGTGTGACTCCCAGCTACTTAGGAGACCAGGACCTTTTGAACCATGAGTTCAAGACCAGCCTGCCTATGTAGTAAATCAGTTCTCATTCATATTCATTCTCTCTGTCTTGGTCTCTGTGTCTCCTTTCCTCTTTTTCTCTTCTTCAGTACTGGGAATGGAACCCTGCTACCTAGGAGTGCTAGGCAAATATTCTCCTACCTAGCCACACCAGCAGTCACCCTGCTACTCTCTCTTTTTAAAAACACATATTTATGCCGGGCGTGGTGGTGCACACCTTTAATCCCAGCACTTGGGAGGCAGAGGCAGGCGGATCTCTGTGAGTTCAAGGCCAGCCTGGTCTACAAAGTGAGTCCAGGACAGCCAGACGTGTTATACAGAGAAACCCTGTCTCGAAAAACAAAACAACAACAACAAAAGAAAAAAAACCACATATTCATTTGTGAATTGTGTGTGTGGGGGGGGTGTAGTGTGGAGGCATAAGGAGACCAGAGGACAGCCTTTAGGAGTCTCTTCTGTCCTTCCATCACATGGTTTGTTAATTGAACTCAAGCCTTCCAGCTTGGCAGCAAGTGCCTTTGTCTGCTGAGTCCTCCCAATGGTCCCTTCCCTATCTCTGAAAAAGACAAAAATCCCAAATTTGAGTCCCATTATAAGCTGAGATCATCCTGGCCGCCCACCCTGCTCTGACTGTAAGTAACAACCAGGGAGTTTCTCTTCCTGGAATAGGAATAGATAGCATAATATTGCCTCAGGTAGACCCAGCTAAGGGACTGCGGAGGCCCATTACTACTGTTGACCTAACCAAGACACCTCTGTAGCACATGCCACTGAGAGCAGTCAGAGCCTGAAAGTCCTCTGGTAGTCCCTAGAGCACCAGCATCATGGAGCTCACTTGCCACAGGAACTGCACTTCAGAGAGCAGAGAAAGGACCAAAACCAGGTCCCCTGTGCTACAGCTCTGTTTGAAGACTGCTGGGGACAGAGTGCCCGCAGCGACTTCGCCTGGGAGGTATCCTCCTGTCAGTCTCCAATTTGTGGCTCCCTGACAACAGACACACTTTCAGTTCTTCTCCAAGCCTTGGGTTTATTTTGCTCCTTGTTTTTCATGCCTGTGGGACACTTATGTGGCCCAGATGGACACAGCCTGTTCTGTGCCAGCCCTAATGGCTACAGAATTCATGAGCTCCTGAGTCTGAGACCATGCCTGTCTCCTTTCCTACTTCCTTGCAGGTAAGCCTGCTGTTTTATCCCCGGCTGGAAGCCGCTCTGCCACCAGGCCAGCTCCCAGGCCGCTTGTTCCACCCCGAATGCAGCTATTGCCAGCTCCAGCCAACTCCCATTCCCATTTCCATGGCAACCAAAACACATTTCCCATCCCTGCCTTTCTACTTCAGAAAGGAAAGCTATGAGGGGGGAGCCGGGAGGAGGGCGAGGGCTGTTGTCCCAGTGCTCTGACAGTGTGCTAACTTGCAGCACTGGGGCATCTGTTTATTTACCTTCTTGTCTGAAGAGGCCAGAGGTTGGCTGGATATACATCGTTGTATCATCTCTGAAAATGAGAGGTCCCCAGGTGAAGCATAGTTTTTAGGCTGTTTGACCCAAGATTAGTCAGATGCCCACTCCATGAGCTCTTTGGCTTGCATTAACTTCACAGAGCCTTGGTGTTTGGTGTGAAGAGCCTGGGAAAGCCTTTCCCCTAGGCACATCCATGGTGTCTAAAATGTCTTTATTTCGTTTGTCCACTTGCACATACTCAAGTGCCACGGTGCACACGTGGGAGTCAGAGGACAGTTTGCAGGAGTTGGTTCTCTCCTTCTGCCACGTGGGTCTTGAGGATTGAACTCGGGTCATCATCAGGCTTAGCAGCAAGTGCCCAATTCTGTTAGCTGTGCATGCCATCAGATGTGTAGGCTGTTTTCTACTTAAAATGTTAAGTGTGGCCTGAAAAGTTGACCTCTCACTTTTACATATGAACCATGACATACACCCCTGTGCACATGCATATACATCATGCATGTGTGCATACACATGCAGACAGATACATGCACTAAGTACCTTTTTGCTTCTTTGTTGTTTTTTTGAGACAAGGTCTCTCTACATAGCTCTGAAACTCACTATGTAGACCAGATTGGCCTTGAACTCACTGCCTCTGCCCCCCAAGTGCCAGGCTCTAAATACTTTATTTATTATTTGTTTATTTATTTATTTTGAGACAGGGTTTCTTTGTGTAGCTCTGGCTGACCTGGACTCTCTTTGTAGAGCAGGCTGTCCTTGACCTCAGAGATCTGACTGCCTCTGCCCGCCTCTGCCTCCCAAGTGAGTGCTGGGATTAAAGGCCTGCACCACCACGCACAGCAGTATTTTTGTATTTAATTCATGTCTTTCCATGAAATGTTTCCTCAAATGATTTCCTTTCCTGACATCTGGGACTGCCTCATGAGATGGGCATCTGGCCTTTGTCTTAGTTCCTAACACCAAAGTGCTTGGAAATTCCTTAGTGATTGACATGTATTGTTCCAATGAGCCCCTTCCAATCACACCTCTCATTATGCTAATACTACTTGAGGCGAAGCCTTTTCATAGACCCCTCCCAGGCCAGTCACTTAAGAATGGAGTGGTTAGAGGTGCGGAACTTTCTGGAGCACTTGTCCACTTGTCTTCATCACTCTGGGAAGTAGAGGAGTGCTGATAAGTCAGCCCCATGAATGGTCCTGAGGAGAGTTAGAGAGAGTGGGGGTGAACTGACACGGTGCTGGGCATTTGACTGCCCAGAGAGAGGCAAGGCTCTGTTCACTGCCTCACCCCACCTGCCTGGTGCACCACTCGCAATTGGCTGTTGCTGACTTGTATCCTTTATAACAAACTGGCAAATGCGAGTAAAGTGCTTCCATGTGTTCCAGGAGGCTGCTTAGCTAACTAGCCAACTTGAAGGGTGTCTTTGTTAGGGTCTCTATTGCTGTAAAGCAACATGACCACGGAAAGTCTTTTTTACCCCATTAATTAATTAATTTGTTCATTTTACATCCCAATCACAGCCCCACTCCCTCCTCTCCTCCTAGTGCCCCCCTCCTACCCATCTCTCCATCCTCTCCCATACCAACCTGCTCTGGCACATCAAGTCACATCAGGACTAAGAACCTCCTTTCACTGAGGCCAGACAAGGCAGCCCTGCTAGGGAAAAGGGATCCGAAGGGAAGCAACAGAGTCCAGGTCAGAGATTGTGCCCGTCGAATTGTTTGGGGACCCACTTGAAGACTAAGCAGCCCATCAGCTTCATATGTGTAGGGGACCCAGGCCCAGCCCATGCATGTTCTTTGGTCGGTGGTTCAGTCTCTATGATGGTTCATGGGCCTCACAGCAACTTTTATAAAGGGAAACATTTAATTCGCCTGGCTTACAATGCAGAGATTTAGTTTATTGTCGTCATGGCAGTGAGCATGGCAGCACACTGGAGAAGGAGCTGAGAGTTCTACATCTTGATTCTTAGGCAGCAGAAGGGGACTGTGAGCTATTCTGGTCAGAGCTTGAACATATGAGACCTCAAAGCTGGCCCCCAGTGACACACTTCCTCCAGCAAGGCCACACCTCCTAATAGTGCTACTCAGTATGGCCAAGCATTCACCCACAAGTCTGTGGGGACCATTTCTATTCAAACTACAACAAAGGGATTGTGGGAACCCCCTGAAAATTTGTTTTGTTTTTGAGATAGGTGTTAATCCCAAAAATTCAAGGGGAAAGACTACCAACCTAATCATCATGGCCAACTTAATTAAAGCAAGCTTTTAAATTCATGTACATGGGCTACAACCCCCTATGACAGGGTTCAAGAGGTCAGCTTTTGGGCACTTGGAGAGATGACTCAGTAGATAAGAACACTTGACTGCTCTTCCCAGAGGTTCTAAGTTTAATTTCCCAGCAACCACATAGTGGCCCACAGCCATCTGTAATGGGATCTGATTCCTTCTTCTGATGTGCATGAAGACAGAGCACTCTTATACATAAAATACGTGAATAAATAAATCTTAAAAAAAAAAGAGGCCAGCATTGGATGTGAGGAAGATAAGATTTTTATAGGTCAGGAGTAAGAGGTTTTCCAAATGGGGGATTTGTCAGGCAAATAGGCGGGGTTACAGAAGCAGAGTAAGTTGGTCATAGCAAGTAGTCATAATAACAGGCAGAGATAACAACCATTTGAAACAACAGTAGTGGTTCAAGATGGTTATAATAACAACTTTTTGAAACAAAGACATAGTTGCTGTTTTTTGGAACAATCAGTACAGAGTATATATAACAAGCTACCTGATTGTAGTTAAGGTTACAAGGGGGGCATAGCCCAATCCTTGAGAAACAGAGGTTTAATCATAAACAGGAATGAAACTACTTTGTCTCTACTAAAAGATGGCTTTCAAGCCTAAGATGGAGGCAGACAGGTTCATCATAGGATTTCTCTCTGTAGTAGCCCTGGCTATCCTGAAACTCACTCTGTTGACCAGGCTTAGCTCAAATTTACAGAGATCAACCGACCTCTGCCTCAACTGAGTGCTGGGATTAAAGGCGTGTGCCACCACTGCCTGACTTCTCCTGAACATTTGTTAGAAGTCTCTGTCTTTCCAAAGTTGAATATTATTCCATTTTGATATCTATTTATTTAGAGACAGATTGATACATAAATCAGGCTAGCTTCAAATACTTGCATTGACCCTATCCTTGTTTCCCAAGTGCTGGGATTCCAAGTCTGTACCACCATGTGTCCTGTCCCATGTTAGAAGTACTATGCATAATTTGCTTACCTATTCATTTCTAAATGGTCACTTGGAGCGCATCTATTCCTCTTTCTTTAAGGAAATTAAGAAAATTTAAAAATTAAGAAAAATTTTTAGTCTTAATATTTTATATGTATGATGTTTTGCCTTCATGTTTGTATGTGCATCATGTGTGAACTTGGCACCTGAGAAGAGGGCTTTGAATCCCCTGGAACTGGAGTTACAGGTAGTTGCAAGCCATTGTGCAGGAACTGAACTCCTGTCCTCTGCAGGAGTAACAAGTGACTCTTACCTGCTGAACCAACTCCTCAGCCCTCTCTTTGTTTTCTTGCGACAATTTCTTCTGTGGACTTGGCCTGGGATCCAGTTCTCTGGGGTCTTCGGAGCTTTTGAAGTACAGATGACCTTTGGGATGGAGCCTTTGACCTGTGGACTCTGATGCCAACTCTAGGTAGTCAGTGTCAGAGCTGGATTACGTCATAGGCACCAGCTGGTGTTGGAGAATTTGTTGGCATGGGAAATGCACATGCCCACATTTGCTATTAGATGATGGTTCTGTGGGTAGAAACATTTTTGGGGGAGGTGCACATTTTGGCAAGAAAGCAATTTTGAGATTTAACTCACTCAATATTTCTGGCCCTACCTATGCCCGTAACAATTTAGCTAAAAAAGAGATACATGTAAAGTACTGGAATTGGTTATTGGTATAGCATTTTTGTCTTTTAAAAAAAGAGCGAAAAGAAGGTGTGTCTGCATGCAGATGCACACGCACGCGCACACAGGAAAATACAGTATGAGTGCACCTCCAACCGGGAGACAATGTTTGTCTAAACTTGGGTCTTTGTCTCTACAGCATGCCACACCCCACCCCTGCTGTCCAAGGGAGCAGGGGCTTTTAAAGTCACTTGTGATGTGATTTTGAACATAACATGGGTGAAGAGCCCCCACAGTCTGTTCAGCTCTCCTCATGCAAAATACAAGCTGGGTTTGACTGAATGGCAAAAAAAAAAAAAAAAAAGTGGATCCAGGAAGCGTAGTAAATACCGTGACTCTCTGCAAATGTGCACAGCCCAAACAGCTTTTTCCAGTCTGGAAAAATGGAGAGATTTGTCTGTGCAAAACCAGCCAAAGCTCTGCCCTCCTCCCTTGTTCCCGCTCCACCCCCACCTCCTGGCAAGCCCTCCCACCCTGCCCCAGACGTTCAGTCATAGCTTTCATCCTGTGTGACTTGTAGTTGCCCAGGAAATAACATTGCCAGGGCTCTGGGGACATGCACCAGCCACTCCCAGGCAGCTTTCCCGGATATCTGTCAGGGTGGGGTTTGCCAGGCATCCCTGACCTTGGCCAAGGCTGGCTCTCAGCAAGGTTGTGTGGAAGGTAAAAAATGGGTCCAGTGTCTTCTATACTTTATTCTCTACTCTCTTCTTCCCCCCACTTATTTTCCTCCTTTGGCTTTGAAAGGACCTTTACCTCATTTCTATTTCTATGCCTTGGTACTTGGAGGGAGATTGTAAAAGCACTCACAGGGGTAAAGGTGGACTCAGAAAGCTCCCAGTGGCCTTGAATGGCATCCAGATGGGAGCAAACTCAGTCCATGCAGAATCTCTATCAGAGAGGTATGCAAGACCTAGTTCTTGTCTTGACAGTACATTTGCATAACAATTACTCTGTTCATTGGATGGTATGTTGTGGGGGGTAGTAAAGCAAGAAGGCACCCACCCAACCCCCTGGAAATGACAAATACAACCTGCAGTTCCGGGTGCTGGGAAGGGCCCTGGGGTTGGAATCAGAATTTCAATTGGTTGAAGGTTGACTCTTTTGAATAGGGAATATTTGTTTTCCTCCCTGATGGGACCATAGCACCTAGTTCAAGCCTGCCCAGACAGGTAGCTGTGTCATTGACAGCATGAATGAAAGAATGAAAATGCTGATAACCCTGGGTACTTTTCTTCTTTGGCCCTCAGTTTCCTGTACAAAAAAAAAAAAAAATATTTCCTGCATCTTCTCCCCTTGACCTTACTAAGTAGCCAAGAGTGATCTTGAACTCCTAACTCTCTTGCCTCCATTTCCCAAGTGCTGAGTGGTTTTTCACAAAGCGTTCTATGAGGTGTGTGTGTGTGTGTGTGCACATGCACGCACGTGTACGTATGTGTCTTTCTTGGGGGCATATCTTACAATCCTGTCCTTGCCTCCTGAGAACTGGCATGACAGTTGTGATTGTGCCCAACTCAGGAGAGAGGTTTTTTTTTTAGGGGGGGGATTTCAACACAAGGTTTCTCTGTGTAGCCCTGGCTCTCCTGGACTCACTTTGTAGACCAGGCTGGCCTCGAACTCAGATTCCCCCTGCCTCTGCCTCCCAAGTGCTGGGATTGAATGTGTGTGGCACCACCGCCCTGCCAGGAGAGATTTTTAAAACTGCTTTTAGCTAAGTTTTTTTGAATATGAGAATATTCTAAGCCCTGGCTAGTTGCCACTGCCATGCTGGCTCCATGCTTGGCCCCAGAACTCCCCCAAATCCTTTCCAGTCTTGCCTCAGCTGTAGCAGTAGATTTTCCTCAAGGGCCTGGGGACCCTACCTCCAGGTCGTCCTCTGTGCTGTCCTGTCTGACCTGCTTCTCCCCTTTTACCTGTCCTGGGCCACTTTACCTTTCAGATGTCAGTTGAGATGACTTCCTCTGGTATACAGTCCCACATCCTCCCTCCTGCCTTTTAGACCCAGCTTCCCTTGGGTCCTGTCTACTTCCTCTTTCAGAGTGCTTACTTGGCTGATCCCTTGTCAGCCTTCTTTTTAAACTGTGGGCCCCTGAGGACAAGCTTATCTCTTTTGCTGCTTCCACTGTAGTGATGGTGGAGCCTAGGGCCTTGGTAGACAAGCAGTCTCTCTCTAAAGCTCTATCCACAGCCCTCTTTTTTCACTTTTCTTATTTTTGAGACAGGGTCTCACTAGGTTGCCCAGGCTGGCCACACACTTGTGAGCCTCTTGTTTTAGCCTCTCAGGTAGCTGGAACTATATTTGTAAACCGTCAGGCCTAACTTTTTAATTTTGAGTGATCAAACTCAGCCCTTTTGCACGCTAGTCAAATGAAGCACTGAGCTATACCATTTATGCAAATTCCACTGCAGATCACGATGCCGGATAGTGAAAAGTGCCCCCCATTCATATTAAATGAATGTAGCATTGAGTTGGGAAATGGACAGTGGGGGGGCTACAGTCATGGAAGTGGCATTTACTGAAGTAGGAGAGACAACTCTTCTACCCATGTGGCCTGCATACAAACCAGGACTGCAACACCTACACGCACACACCCAGACATGCCTGCTCTGAAATTTCACCCTGTCACCTCCTCCCACCTACTTCTCATCCCTTAATACATTCCGAAAGAATGGCAAAGTTAAAACAACCTGCCTGGCAGCAAAAAATGAAGAAACGCGCCGGGCGTGGTGGCGCACGGCTTTAATCCCAGCACTCAGGGAAGCAGAGGCAGGCGGATCTCTGTGAGTTCAAGACCACCCTGGTCTACAAAGTGAGTCCAAGACACTCAAGGATACACTGAGAAACCATGTCTTGAAAAACCTAAAAAGAAAGAAAGAAAGAGATCACCGTTGCCTCTTTGCCTACAGTTTTGCCTCATCTTTTTTTTTTTTTTTTTTTTGAGACATCATTTCACTATGTTGCCCTGGCTGGCTTGGTTTGTAACTCACTATGTAGACCAGACTGGCCTAGAGCTCAGAGATCTATCTGCCTCTGCCTGCTTCTGCCTCCCAGTTCTAGGATTAAAGGCAGGTACCACCCCACCCAATCTTACACTTTTTTTTTTTTTAAGTTAGGGTCTTCCTATGAAACCCCGGCTGCTAGGCGCTCATTATATAACCCAGACTGGCCACTACTTACGAACCACCTGTCCTCTTACCACTGTGTATACCACCGTACCTTCACACTTACACTCATTCATATTATCCCTCTTCTGCACTTGACATCTCAGTGTCATTCTATTATAAAAAAAAATAAACAAACAAGCAAACCCTTATTCTAGCTGGGTGTGGTGGCACACACAGTTAATAACAGTATTCACATGGGGATGCAGAGGCGTGGGGATCTCTGAGAATTTGAGGCTAGTCTGATCTATATAATGAGTTCCAGGCCACCTAGAGTTACATGGTGAGACACTGTTTCAGAAACAAACAAACAAAAAAAACTGATTTTTTTTTATGATGTACAATTTAGGAGAATACCTGAACTTTAAAAAAAAAAAAAAAAACCTGAGTATGGGGACAGGAGTGTAGCTACCATATAGGAGGTCCTAAATTTGATCCTAAACCACACTAAAGAAGAGAAGGAGGAAACAGCTAACAGTTTGATATGTGATTCTCCAAACTCTTTGCTTTGGTTTCCCTCTTTATTCTCTCAGATATGAGAAACATTTTTTTTTCCTTGAAACCCATTCTTTCTCATTGTAAAAATAGCCCCAGGTCCTGTTATAGTGGTACAGATTACACCTGTAATTCCAGAACTCTGGGACACCGAGGCAGGAGGAACTCAAGTTTAAGGACAGCCTGGGTTGCAGCAAGATCCTATCTCAAAAGAACAAGTGCAAAATAGAAAACAGCCATCTGTTTACATACGCAGTTTCTGGTCACTTCTTGGAATGTAAAAGGAGAGGGGTCGCTTGACTCTTTCATGGGCAAGACAGATCTTATGGGCTTTTAAAAGTTGACTCCAGTGAGGCCAGAGGTTGGTGACAAGGGATGTTCTTACTGAAAGGAAGTGTTCTGTCCTGGCTTGGAAGAGGGAGAATATTTGCAGGAGGCAGAGTGTCATTGGTTAGCACCCAGTGGCAAAGATAGCATGTGATCAAAATCACAAAAGCGTGAAAGAGTTCCATGCTGGGGACAGAGAGGAGCCCATCCTTTTCAGCTTGCTGCTGAGGACTTCACACAGCAGTGAGCTTCATCTGACTCCTTCCTGGCCTCCTGTCTTGTACTCTGAACTTCCAGACTACCCTGAAGTCTTACAGACCCAGCACCTAGGTCAGGCTCCAAAGGAGGGGTGTTCCAGAGCATGCAGACTTGCTCTACAGCTTGCTTTGGATTGGCTCATCATGCCAGCCTTTGCGATCTCTTTCATTCAGATCTGCTCTTCAATTGGGAGATGTCAAGCTCTGCTTTTAAAGGAGATGGAGGATCTGGTGGCACAGTGCTCCCTCTCTTCCATAGTGACAGTCAGCCCTTCACTCAAAAGTCACTGCCTGTCTTAGGTTTCTATTGCTGTGACAAACACCATGACCAAAAGCAACTTAGGAAGGGAAGGCTTTATTTCAGCTTACAACTCTCGGTGCCATCACTGAGGGAAGTCGGGACAGGAGGTAAAGGAAGGAACCTAGAGGCAGGAACAGAGATGAAAGAGGAGCTTCCTATGGCTTGCTCAGCCTGCTTTCTTATCCCATCCAGGACCACTTGTCTAGAGATAACACCATCTCCAGTGAGCTAGACCCTCCCACACCAAATCATCAGTCAAAAAAATACCCTCCGCACTTGCTTTCAGGCGATCTGATGGGAGTATTTTCTCAATCAAGATTTCCTCTTCCACTGGAGGCAGAAGCAGGCATTCCACTTGAGGCCAGCCTGGTCTACATGTTGATTTCCAGGCCAGCCAAGGCTACATCATAAGGAGATGCTGACTCAAGATACATAGATGGATGGATGATAGATAGATAGACAGATGACAGATAGTAAGATAGATGGTCGATAAATAGATAGATGATAGGTAGATAGATAAGATAGATGATCAATAGATAGATGATAGGTAGATAGATAGATGATAGGTAGATAGATAGA
>CAJQZJ010032284.1:2357838-2437865 GCA_907164525.1 Lophiomys imhausi
CCCCTCATCCCACTGCAGATCCCCCTCATCCCACTGCAGATGCCCCTCATCCCCAGTCATCCTCCCTTGCCATTGTCTTGCCTTTCCTACCCATCCTGAATCTTGGGTTTGCTATTCTTTTGCTTTTATTTCATACATCTTTGTAAAAGAACTAAGAATACCCTACTACATTTAACCTTCTGGAACCTACAGATAGCCTTCTGGAATGTAGTACTTGCCTTATGGTCTTTGGTTGGTAGTATGCACGCAGGCCCTTGTGTATAGTGCTCCATTTGTTTCTGCTGCTATATTGTAGTTCTTCTTGTGTTCCATGTGTATTTATTCTCCCATCAATGGACAGTTGGGTTGCTACCAGCTTTCCATTACTCTGAATGAGATGATCTAGACATTTTTATACAGGTCTCCTGGAAAAACAGTATGAATTTACCAACTTAACAGTTCCAACAGCAATGAACTTGTTGATTTGTATCCTTTCATTGATTGGTATTCTTCCCAATTGGGAGGGTACTAAAAGGTAACTCAATGTCTTCACTTTGTGTTCACTGACTGTCCGAATAGGAATTATAGCTGCTGGTAGTTCATTGGAGACCTTGAGGATTGACTGAAGTACAGTATTATGTGAAGTCTCTCGCAGTTGGCACCACATCATTCTCTTTTTTAACCTTATTCCTTATTATCTACTACAGGGCCTGCTAGCTCATCATCATTGCCATAAGAACAACAATAGCACAGTAATTATAGATAACATTTATTCACTTTACTAAGTGCCAGGTGCTATGTTAAAGAACACCTCTTATGTTATTATATCACTCACCCATTCATAAACCCTAGAAGGTAGGTTCCATTTAACTCCCCATTTTGTAAATAGGGATGGAAGTGAACAATCTTTCCCAGAATCACAAAAGTAGTAAGCAATGAAATCAGGGTCTATACTTGGCACTGAAGTTCTTCACAATTGCAGTATAGGTACCCAATAAATTCTTTCTTTTTCAACAGTTTGGCTTTTTTTTAATATTTATTTTTAATTTAGTTTGTGGCACAGGGTTTTATAATGTAGCCTTGGCTGACATGGAACTATGTAGACCAGGCTGGCTTCAAATTCATAGAGATTTGCCTGCCCCTGTCTCCCAAGTGCCGGTATTAAAGGCATGTGCCTCTATGTCGGCTGTCTTATTTTTTTTACTTATTGCCTATGTATCTGTTTATATGCATGTGTATGTGGGTACACGTGTGTGTATATGTATCTGTGTGTATGCATGTGTGTGTGGGTACACATGTGAAGGCAAGAAGAAGGCATCAGAC
Organism: Lophiomys imhausi; assembly: GCA_907164525.1. Taxonomy (NCBI): domain Eukaryota; kingdom Metazoa; phylum Chordata; class Mammalia; order Rodentia; family Muridae; genus Lophiomys; species Lophiomys imhausi. The sequence continues at coordinate 2,359,141 of CAJQZJ010032284.1, forward strand.
CCCCTGGAGGTGGATAGAGGTGGGTGCTGGGAACTGAATTAAGGTTCTCTGCAAGGGCAGCAAGTGCTATGAACTGCAGAGACCTCTCTCCACCTACTCCCCTCCCCAGTAAATTCTTTAATGAAGTTTCTTCTCTCCATAACCACCGGAAGGGCCAAATGCCTTTGGCTCTTTTTACTTTTTAGCTGATCAGAATAGGTTTTAAATATACCCACATTTTGCTCATAAACAAGGCTTAAAGGACTTTTAATATTTCAAATGTAACTCATCTAATTAGTCATAATTAGTTATGATTTCTCCGGCCGTCATCGTGCAGACTTGGGAACTCACTGTGAGAGAGACCTAACCTACATATTGTTCTCAAATGTCAAGAGGTGTTCACAGATTCCTTCTTTATCAAAAAAACCCCATACCCTGTTACTATAATGTACCATCTAAGTTAACTTAGTATTGTATCTGTTGATGATCTATGTAACTCTGTCATATCTTGTTGATTTAGCACTGGTGTATTTGTGATGCTTGGCATAAAGGCAGCACCCCCCCCCAAATGCTTGTGGGTTGACTGAAATGCAAGAATGAATGAATGAATGAGAAACTGAGCAGTTCATGAAGACTGACTTTAGTTTTTTTTTTTTTTTTTCGTGACAGGATTTTTCGGTGTAACCTTGGCTGTCCTGGACTTCACTTTGTAGACCAGGCTGGCCTTGAACTCACAGAAATCCACCTGCCTCTCCTCCCAAGTGCTGGAATTAAAGGTGTGTTCCACCATGCCCGGCAATTACAGACAGCTGTGAACTGCCATGTGGGTGCTGGGATTTGAACCTGGGTCCTTGGAAGAGCAGTCAGTGCTTTTAACCACTGAGCCATCTCTCTAGCCCCTGACTTTAGTATTCTGATGTTGTGCTTTTTTTTTTTTTTTTATCTTGTAGCAAACTAGTTTTTCTTTCTTTCTTTCTTTCTTTCTTTTTTTTTGGGGGGGAGGGGGTTGAGACAGGGTTTCTCTGTGTAACAGCCCTGGCTGTGCTGGACTTGCTTTGTAGATCAGGCTGGCTTCAAACTCACTCACAGAGATCCTCCTGCCTCTGCCTCCGAGTTCTGGGATTAAAGGCGTGCACCACCACACCGGGCTAGCAAACTAGTTTTTCATACTTCAGACATTTCTTTAGATTGGTCAAGAAGCTTGGAAGCCTGCTATTTTGTATCTATTGTGTCTAAAAGATAAAACAGCCATAACCTGGACATCCAAAGCAGTTTTTACTGTTTTCCTTTACCTCTTATTAAGCAAAGAGCAGCCTGCCCCATCAAGTAGACACTCTGGCAAAGAAGCAAAATGCCTTTGTTTTTTAAACAAAACAACAAAAAGCCACTGGCAGCTTGCATATAGCTGGCTATATCAGCCTTGGGTATCCCAGGCCAAGGCACCCATTACAGATGCAAAACATCGGATATTTGTGTAACAGGTCCTTAACCCCTGGCCATTCTGCTTGTTACCAAAGAGGTGGTGGTGCACCAGATAGATACAGAACTCAAGAACTTCCCTCCCAGTGAAACATCGTCTGTGGCTCAGTTCTCAGAGCTGGGCCAAACAAGTAATTATAGCTTCCCTCTGTGGTGTGCAGGGCAGGAGGCTGATTTAATAAAGGAAGCCTGCTGTCTGTCTCCAGCCTGCCTGTGACTCATGGAACCCCGGAGTCCAGGCAGCACTACCCGAAGAGGGTGGTGAGCGGCTGGGGGTTGGGGAGTGAGGGTGGCCAGCTCAGCTAGCCAGAGCCCCAAGAATGAGGAAACTCCCCACTTGGCGGGTAGGAACCAGCAGCTGGAGCCGGAGGAAGTGAGGCTGGGACAGAGGCTGGGACAGCTGCTGTTTCTCCTCGGAAAGAAGGCTCCTGCCAAATGGACGTCTACAATAAAATGGGGTTAGTGATTTTCATATTCAAAATTGGAGTGGAGGGGGCACAATCAGATTGCCTCTGATAGGGTTGCCTGCCCCTTGTGATATGCCAGTGGCCTTGGTTTCTCTTGAGGTCTGAGTGGATGGAATCCAGGATGTTAATTTGGTTTCTCACTTTGGCAGGGAGGTGGCTAATGAGGTGTTCACAGCCTCAGGGACAGTGGGAGGTGGGTGGTTTTAGCTACTCGTGGGATGACAGCTGCTCTGGAGAGGATTTGGATGCCACCTCAGATAGGTCACCGCAGGCCATCTTATCCTTCCTTAGGTCTCCAGCAGCTTCTTCCTCCTCTGCTGACAGTCAGCTAGACAGGCAACTTGAACTCTTTGGAGATTCCAGAGCCACCCCTCCTTCCCCATCCTTCCCGCTGAGTCACCACACCTCCGGGTCAGGTGATCCTCCCCTGGGCCCTTCTGAGAGCACCTTGACCTATATTCCGAACTCGGTGACAGTAGATTTTAACTGTCCCTAGACAAGGCCTGCCAGGCAGCGGGCACGGTGCCCTGGCAGCCCTGGCCGTAGACGGGCGCCCCGGGCAGCGGGAGGGGCGCTCCCTCCCCGGGAGCCAGCAGCGAGAGGCCTGGAAATGGAAAGTTAAGGGACTGGAGGCAGTGTGCTGTGTGCTGTGTGCGGGCAAGCGGGCGGGTGGCCGAAGAGGGTAGTGGCAAGCTGAGTCAGCTGGGAAAGCCGACAGCCAGCCAGCCAGCCACTGGGAGCTGCAGGCTTCCTCCCTCCCCTCCCTCTCCCAGTGCTGCCAGCTCAAGGCCAGGCCTTGCAATGAGGGGTTAAAGTAGTGCAGACAGATGCCATTGTGGCTGGTGACATTATCGCCCACCCAAAGGGGAGAAGTGAGGAATGATGTAAATAATGGGATAAACCTTGATGACTCATCTGGTCAGTCAGCCTAGGAAAACTGCCCCTCCACCCCACTCACAGGGAGCAAGTTCCCAGCCCCACATTACCCACAGAATGGCCTCTACTTATCTTGTGTATGGGTTCTTTGTGCCGTCCTGGGCTGTCTTTGTGTCCTCTGGCTGGGAGGGGGTTGAGGGTGCTATGTCAAACAGTAAGAGAGAAAGAAGCCTTCAGAGTCAAGCTTGAAGCCGGTCCCTGGGCATAGTGCCTGAAAAAGGTGACTGCTAGCCAAAGATCACAGTACCGCTTGAATCGGAAAGAGCTTGGAAACCAGAAGCATCCTTTAAAACCTCTCTTTACAGCCAGCAGTATTGTGACCTCTCAGAGTTAAGTCCTTCTGGGCGTCCTTCTCTATCACTCTGGTGGGTATCTTAGTAGAATGCCTCCACTGAATCACAGTGTCCACATAAAATCTGATGACCCGGGCAAGGATTATTCATTAAGTATAGGGACGCATGCCTGAGCCAGCACTTGGTAGTGGGGGCCTGGAATCTCAGGTAATTAGAAGGCTGAGGCAGGATCATCAAAACTTCAAACCTGACGTGGGCAACTAACTTGGTTGAGGCTCTGTTTCAAATTAAAAGTAAAAATAAACAAATAGATAAATAAAATAAATATGAAGAAGAGCTGGAGAGATGGCTCAGAAGCTAAGCACTGGCTGCTGTTCCAGAGGATCCAGGTTCGATTCCCAGCACCCACCCATATGGTGGCTCACACCACCACAACCTATTCCCTAAGGGCCCCCCTTCATGCCTCCAGGGGCACCAGGTACATGTATGAGGCATAGACATACATGTAGGCAAAACACCTAAACACATAAACCAAGAAAAATAAGTAAGTAAATAAAACAAAGAGCTGAGATCCAGGTATGGTGGCTTGCACCTGTAACCCTAGTACTTGGGAATTAGAGTCAGGGGGATCAGAAGTTCATAGAAATTCTCAGCTACATGAAGAATCTGAGGCCAGCCTGGGCTGCATGAAATTGTCTCCGGAAGTAGGGGGGAGGACAAGAGGAGATGGTGTCACTTCTGACTGTACGGCTATCTACCACCATATCAAGCAGACAGCCCCATAGCTTAGTCATATATTGTTTTATTCCCCTATATAAGAAAAGCTGCACGTTTATCATAGTTTAGATAAAAATCTGCAGATAAGGCACAGTTTTTTTTTATTTTGTTTTTATTCCCTTCTTCTCCCCTAGGCTCAAAGCCAAGGGTCTCACCATGCTAGGCTAGCTCTCTAACACTGAACAGCGCCCTCAGCCCAAGCACAGTTTGCATTTGTTTTTAGACAAGGTTTCATTGTGGTTTGGGCTGGGCTTGAACTCACAATGAGGGTGACCTTGGACATCTGTCCCTCCTACCTCCACTTATCCAGTGCTGGATATCCACAACCACAACTGAAGCACAATACCAGGCGTCGCCCTGGTCAGGATCAGCCCCAGGATTCCTTGCATGCTAGGCCAGTACTAACCTCTATGCCCAGCCCCCAGATCTTTTTTTTTTTTTAAGATATATTCATTTTTCTTTTAATGTGTCAATGTTTGGCCTACATGCATATGTATGCAGGTGTGCACATGAATACTATGTGCATGCTGCGAGCCTGAGGAGGTCAGAAGAGGGTATCAGATCCCCTGAAACTGGAGTTATAGATGGTTGTGAACCACCATGCACATCCTGGAACTTAAGCCCTGGTCCTTTGCAAGAGCAGCAAGGACCCTTAGCCACTGAGGCATGTCTCCATTTTTAAGTATGGATATGAATTTAGGTTACTGCCTCAAATGCAGTTGATGCTAGATGGTAGATGCTAGTTACCTGGACTGAAAGGATAAAGGGAGGAAGTTAGGCAACATATCAGGACGGTAGGCCTGAAGCTCAGGGCCCTTTAGTTGCATGTCTTCTCTCTAAGGTCACAGGCTTTTTTTTTTAAGTTTAAAAAATTCTTGGGCTGGTGAGATGGCTCAGTGAATGTCTTAACGAGTTAGGATTTAGCCGGGCGTGGTGGCGCACGCCTTTTATCCCAGCGCTCGGGAGGCAGAGGCAGACAGATCTCTGTGAGTTCAAGGCCAGCCTGGTCTACAAAGTGAGTCCAGGACAGTCAAGGATACACAGAGAAACCCTGTCTCGAAAAACATAGTTAGGATTCTATTGCCATGATAAAACGCAACAAACAGATGCAGTAGGGGTGGGGGGAGGGTTTATTTCATCTTTTCGTTAGTTTGTTTTTAAAGATAGGGTTTCTCTGTGCAGTCCTGGCTGTCATTCACAGAGATCTGCCTGCCTCTGCCTCCCAAGTTCTGGGATTAAAGCTGTGCACCACCACTGCCCAGTTGCTTCATTTCATTTTACATTCCCACATCACAGTCCATCATAGAAGGCAGTCGGGGCAGCTCCCCAAGGTAGGAGCCTTGAGGCAGGTCCTGCAAGAGTTGCTGTTTATTGTTTTGCTCCTTGCTGCTTATTATTCAGCCTGATTTCTTATAGCATCCAGGACCACCAGCCCAGGGATGGTACCACTGGGCCCTGTGGAATATGGCCCCCTCCACATGAATCATCAATCAAGGAAATGCCCCATAACTTGTCTACAGGCCAATCTGTCAGGGACATTTTCTCAGCTGAGCTTTCTTCTTCCTGAGTGGCTGTAGTTTGTGTCAAGTTGACATAAAAACTACCCAGTGTGGTGTCTATAGTGGCTTGCTGCCAAGGTCAATGACCTAAGTCCGATCCCTGGTATGGTACAAGGAGGAAAAAATGAGTCGTAAAAGTAGTCCTCTGGCCTTTACCCTCACCACATACACAAAATAAATAAGTGTCATTTAAAATTTAAATGAAAAATTTCAGGGACTGGACAGCCTAACACGTGCTAGGTAAGTAAGTAACTGCGCTATGACCGAGCCGTAACCCCAAGGTTTTTGTTTGGTTTGGGCATAGGATCTTGCCCCTATAATCCTTGCTGCTGGTACACACTATGAAACCAAGCTGCCTCATCTTCCTGGGACTTGTGATTATAGGTGTGTGTCGTTGTAGTCAGCTCTAAGCCCTGTCTGTTATGTAATTCCTTTATACCCTTTCCTAACGCCAATCCCCAGTATAGTCTATACTTCACGCCCCACCAATACCCCGGTGTTGTTTAAGATTCATACGCAGCTATGCAAATGCTGGTGGCTTGGGGGACATGACATTTTCTTATTAACTCCATCCCACTTTCCTGATGTGACATTTGCAGAAAGATCTACTTGTAGGCCAGGCAAGGACAACGTCATAAAGAATGAAAGCTTGGAGATGGTGGGGTTGAAGAATACATGGCATTATTGGGCTGATACCAGTGGGCTTCTAGAGTGTCCCCTGATACTATAGGGCTCTGTAGTTTCAAGAAGGTCAGATCTGGCTGGTGCTGGTTGCAGAATCTGGATCTGTCCTTCACCTTGGCTGGTCTTCACTGATGCAGTGCGTAGTTTCTGCCTTTGGTGTCTCCTTTTACATCTTTTTTTTTTTTTTTTTGTCCAGCCTCCCACATGCTGTGCAAAAGCAGAACCACAGTAGCTGCCTCCCTGGCTCTTCATTTAACTAAGACTTAATTAAGTCTTAGTTTGTCTGCATTTAGGATAAGTGGTAGGTGATTTTAGGCCTGTTTCTTAAGTTTCATGAAGGAAGGGACCAAAACCACCCTGTTTGCCAGTGGGTTCCCATTTTTGAGTTCTCTATCTCAGATGATATTGATAACAATTGCCATTATTTCAATTATTATTGTATTTTTGTTTTGTTTATAGAAAAGGTCTCAGGCTGGAGAGGTGGCCCAGTGGTTAAGAGCAATGGCTGTTCTTCCAAAGGACCAGGGTTCAATTCCCAGGACCCACATGGCAGCTCACAATTGTCTTTAACTCCAGTTCCAGGGGATCTGACATCCTCATACAGACATATATGCAGGCAGAATACCAATGTACATAAAATAAAAATAAATTAGTTATAAAGAAAAGGTCTCCCTATGTTGCCCTGGCTGTCCTAGAATTCCATATTTAGACCAGGCTGTCCTTAAACTGATAGAGATCCTCCTGCCTCCGCCTCCTGAGTTTGGAGATTAATGGCCTGCACCACCACACCTACGCCAAGAGTTTCATTTTAAAAGTTTATTTTTATTTTTTATTTTGTTTTTTTTGAGACAGGGTTTCTCTTGTAGTCCTAGGTGTCCCAGAACTTGCTCTGTAGACCAGGCTAGCCTCAAACTCACCAGTGCTGGAATTAAATTCAAGTGCCACCACATGTGGCTTAAAGTGGATTCTGTTGTTTGAACCACCATCTCACTTCTTAAGCCTACCTCGGTCTTATTCCTTTGGCTATCTTACCTCAGCTTCCTGAAAGCTGAGATTACAGGTGTACATTATACATTATCACATGCGATATTAAAACAGTTCCATTGAAAATTGGGCTGTGGTACATGCCTGTAACCCTAGGATTGGGAAACTGAGGCAAGAGAAATCACAAATCTGATGCCAGCATGGGCTACACCTTGAGGTGTCTCCAGACTCCCTAAGGGATAATGGTGTAACTTGGAAGCATTCTTGTCCAACATGAGTAAGCCGGTGTGGAAAGAAGGAAAAGCAGAGCAGTCAGGACAGGGAGAGAGTGAGGAATGAGCAGTGAAGTACCCCTCATTGAAAGCCTTTATGCTTTCAATGACTCAGGGAATGGGAACGGCTGCTTGTGAGTTCTCTCTTTGCACAGCGCTTTGGTTAGCTGTCCTTACCTAATTCTTAAAGCATCTTGTAGCTAGTGTTAGCTTGTAGCCATTGTTTCAGTCAGACAACTAAGGCCAGAGGACCTGCTAAGTTATCCAGCAGACAAGGAGATAGGACTAGAGTGCTCTGATCAGTTGGATCCCAATGGTTGTTGTTTTTAAAAATTACTGCACTGTGGGAAATGATCCAGTCCAGGCCAAATTAAGTAATGTAAAGGCAGGTTTATTGGTTACAAGAAACAGCATGCACATGCAGAGAGAGAGAGAGAGAGAGAGAGGGAGGGAGGGAGGAGAGGGACAAAGACAGAGTAGGGGGGAGGAGGCAGAGAGGAGAGAAGGGGAGAGAGAAATAGAGAGAGAGGGAAAGAGTGTGACAGAAAGGAAGAGGCAGGAGCCCTCAAGATGTGGGGATTAGCCGGGAGGTGGTGGCGCACGCCTTTAATCCCAGCACTTGGGAGGCAGAGGCAGGCAGATCTTTGCGAGTTCGAGGCCAGCCTGGTCTACAAAGCGAGTCCAGGACAGCCAGAGCTGTTAAACAGAGAAACCCTGTCTCAAAAAACCAAAAAAAAAAAAAAAGATGTGGGGATTATATAGGTAAAGGCTTGTGGGGAAGGGGCACACCCCGTAACAGATAGAAGCTGAGGCATGCTGGGAGAACCTGGGACTCAGGCAGACCTAACAGTTGTATCTGCACTTCTGATCACAAATAGTTATCAAAAGATATTTTGCGTAGTGTATGGTGGCTGATGGCTACAATCATAGCACTTGGGAGGTTAACATAGGAGGATCATCGTGAGTTTGAATGCAGCCTGACCTATGTGCTGAGACCTTAACTTAAAAATAATAAATAGCCAGGCGTTGGTGGCGCATGCCTTTAATCCCAGCTCTCGGGAGGCAGAGGGAGGCAGATCTCTGAGTTCAAGGCCAGCCTGGTCTACAAAGTGAGTCCAGGACAGCCAGGCTGTTACACAGAGAAACCCTGTCTCGAAAAACCAAAAATGAATGAATGAATGAATATGGGGAGGCAAAATTCTTGACCTCTGCTCATAACACTAGCACAATGTAAAAGCCTGATGTAGTATCACATGCCTGTAATCCCAGAGCTGGGTAAGCAAAGAGTTAGGAGGATTGGTGGAGCCGGCTAGCCAGTCAGCCAGTCTAGCTGAATTAGCAAGCTCCAGGTTCATTGAGAGGCCATGTTTCAAAAATTAAGGTGGCAAGCAATTGGAGAAAACACAGGATATTGACCTGTGGCCTTCATACATCCGTCCATACAGAAACTAAAAACAATTAAAAAAAACAAAAAAGGTGTGTTTTCCTTGTGTTTCTCCTTCCTGATGGTATAATGAGAACTTGCACTGTCAGCATGACAAGCCTGTTTCATGATGGCAGCTAAGAAAGATGTCATGTCTGCCATTGGCTCTCAGATCAAAATAAGGACACTTTTGAATAGACCTGTCCCCCTTCCATAGTCTATATGCCAGAGCACCAGATCATCATGAGAGGAAGGGGGCCTTGAACGTTTTTTATTGACTTGTTTTGTTTATGAGACAGTCTTGCCAACCTGGAATTTGTGATCCGCTTGCCTCTACTTCCCGCGGACAGGGATGACAGGAGCGAGCCCTGCTCCAAGTAAAACCTCTAGGAAATTCTCTGGAAAAGGCGAATGAATTCCCTCCTCTACATCACCTAAATTAGGAAGAACTTCATTAAATTTAAAATATCATCCAACCCAATTTAATTTCCTTTTTTTTTTTTTGTTTTTAATTTGTACTGAGAAAGGAATTCAGAGCCTTGTCAGGCAAGTCAAACAGGTCCTCTATTACTGAGCTACAGGCCCCCAGCTCTGAGGACTTTTTTCATTTTTTAACACACACACATACATGGAAGTCAGGGGGCAACTTGGAAGTTTTTGTTTTTTTCTTCCAGCTTGTTCTTTCCTTTCTACCACATTACATTCTCCAGCCTCACTGGCTCATAAACTTCTAGGCAACACTCTTGTCTACTTCCATCTGGATGCAAGAGGGCTGGGATTACCAAAGTGTGCCCCTGAATCCAGTTTGTCTTTTTCCCCCGTGTGTTCCGGGGATTGAACTCAAGCCTGTAAGCTTACGTGGCACTTACCTGCTCAGTCAAATTGCTGGTCCAGCCCTTGGATTTTCGAGATGGGTCCTGGTGATGTAGCTGAGCATGGTCTTTAAACTCTCGTCTCTTGTCTCACCCTCTTTTTTTTTTTTTTTAAACATTTATTTATTATGTATACAGTATTTGCTCTACATATATGCCCGGGCACCAGATCTCAATGTAGATGGTTGTGAGCCATCATGTGGTTGCTGGGAATTGAACTCAGGACCTTTGGAAGAACAGCCAGTGCTCTTAACCTGTGAGCCATCTCTCCAGCCCTGTCTCACCCTCTTAATGCCAGGGTTACAGGTATGTGCACGACCATGCCTGACTTATTTAATGTAGTTTTCTGTTTCTTTCTTTCTTTCTTTCTTTCTTTCTTTCTTTCTTTCTTTCTTTCTTTCCTTCCTTCCTTCCTTCCTTCCTTCCTTCCTTCCTTCCTTCCTTCCTTCCTTCCTTCCTTTTTTAGGTTTTTCGAGACAGGGTTACTCTGTGTAACAGCCCTGGCTGTCCTGGAACTCACTCTGTAGACCAGGCTGGCCTTGAACTCACAGAGATCCACCTGCCTCTGCCTCCCAAGTGCTGGAATTAAATGTACTTTTCTTTTTAAAGAATAACCTTTTCAAGCCAAGTGTGGTGGTGTAGCACTTTAGTTCTAGGCGGATCTCTATGAGTTCGAGGCCAGCCTGGTCTACAGAGTGGGCTTCAGGACAGCCAGGGTTATGTAGAGAAACCCTGTCTCAAAGCACCAAAAATAAATACATAAAGTAAAATTTAATTTTCCTTTAGTTTGAATTGGAATTATATTTGCTTGCTTTAAAATCCAGAAGGATGACAGGAAGATATCTCCTTGGACCTATCCCAGTTATCTAGTGCTACTTTCTACAAACAGCCAATCATTTGTTGTTTTACATTTTTGAGTTCAGTTAAAGTATCATTCACCTTCCTCATCTCTTCAACCCTTCCTATGCCTTTCTCTTTAATTCGTGGCCTCTTTTTCTTTAGTTATTATTATAGTCTCCATCTCACAGCACTGGCGTTGCGTGTGTGTGTGTGTGTGTGTGTGTGTGTGTGTGTGTGTGTGTGTGAATGAAGCTATGGGGGGCTGGAGAGATTGCTCAGTGGTTAAAAACACCTGCTACTTTTCCAGAGGACCTGGGTTCAGTTGCTAGCACCTACATGGCAGCTTACAATCGTCTGTGTTTCCAATTCTAGGAAATCTGACCATTCTTCTGACATCCATGGGTTCCTGCACCCAAGAGCACATGCATACACTCGGGCACAGACACAAATACTACAAATTAAAATAAATATTTAAAAAACAAAATACAGCTGGGTGCAATTGTGCATGGCTTTAACCCCAGCACTCAGGAGGCGGAGGAAGCCAGATCGGCGAGTTTAAGGTCAGCCTTGTCTACACAGTTCTAGGCCAGCCAAGGCTGCATACTGAGTCTCTGTCTAAAAAACCAAAAAGAAAGAAAAATGGTGGTGAGGGGGCAAGCTACATATTTAATTCTTTTGGTGTGTGTGGTGTATGAGTGTGTATGTATATGTGTAGTGGGTACATGCTCTTGTGGAGGACATCAGATGTTCTGCTTTGTCAGTCTGTTCCCTTGAGGCAGTGCCTCTCACTGAACCGGATGCTAGGCTGCTGGCTGTTTAGCAAGCTCCCAGGATGCAGCTGTCTCTGTCCCACCGCACTGGGATTACAAATGCGCATACCCTGTTCCTTTCTATGGTGCTGGGGATTCCAACTCAGGTCCTCTCGTGTACACAGCAATCATTCTTTTCTTCTATGCCGTTTCTAAGATGCAGAAGCTATGTATTCTTAATTTGCGCCCTTCCCTCTTCTCTGTTATTCTACAACTCAGATTTTCTTATTTGAAACCCATTCTGGTTCATTTTGTATTTCTTATTTCATTTAATGATTTTGTTGTAGTCTATTCGAGTATTCCGTAGTTGGTTTAAATGGTTCCCTAAGGCAGTAGTTAGCATGTTTCCCATGCGTTAGCTGATAGTTACACTGTTATGAAACCTTGTGTGATTGTGATTCTGTAGGGTAGTTTGCAACTTTTGGATGTATTTTGTTTCTGTTTATTTTATTTTATTTTTATTGTTTGGTTGGTTTTGTTTTTTTTCGAGACAGGGTTTCTCTGTGTAATAGCCTTGGCTGTCCTGGACTCACTTTGTAGACCAGGCTGGTCTCGAACTCGCAAAGATCCACCTGCCTCTGCCTCCCAAGTGCTGGGATTAAAGGCGTGCGCCACCACAGCCCGGCTTGTTTGTTTTTTGAGACAGAGTCTCTCTCTGTAGTCCTGGCTGTCGTGGAACTCAATGTGTATACCAGACTGGCCTTGAACTCAAAAGATCCATCTGCCTTTTTGCCTCCTGAGTGCTACAATTAAAGGTGTATATCATCATGCCAGGCTACTTTGTTCTCTCTCTCTCTTTCCCTCTCTCTGTCTCTCATTCATCTATCTATCTATCTATCTATCTATCTATCTATCTATCTATCATCCATCTATCTATCCATCCATCTATCTATCATCCATCCATCTATCTATCTATCCATCTATCTATCATCCATCCATCTATCTATCTATCATCCATCTATCTATCCATACATCTATCTATCCATACATCTATCTATCCATACATCTATCTATCCATCTATCCATCCATCTATCCATCCATCTATCTATCATCCATCTATCTATCATCCATCTATCTATCCATACATCTATCTATCTATCATCTATCTATCTATCCATCTATCCATTCATCTATCTATCCATCTATCTATCTATCCATCTATCCATCCATCTATCCATCCATCTATCCATCATCCATCCATCTATCTATCTATCTATCTATCTATCTATCCATCCATCTATCCATCCATCCATCCATCCATCCATCCATCTATCATCTATCTATCTATCTATCTATCTATCTATCTATCTATCAATCTATCTATCATCTCTATTTGTCTGGCTGGCTATCTATTGAGCTCATAGTCCCAATTAGCCCAGAACTTGTCTGTATCCCAAACTGGCCTCAAACTTTCAGTCCTCCTGCATTACCCTCACAAGTGCTGGGATCCTAGGCATGGTCCACTGCTACAGCCTTAGTTTGCAAACTTTTAAAAGGTTTGAGGTTCTGTTAAAAGGCTGTGTCCAAAGAGACTGGAGGTCTCCCTCAGTGTCTAGCAGAAGGTGCCTTAGATAGTTCAGTGCCTGCCATCCATGAAAGAGGAACCAGCTTAGCCTGCACTGGGCCCGAGTTTGAACCCTAGCAATAACAACAACAACAACAACAACAAAAACTGTGCAGGAAATTTCACAAGTGCAAGTATTTCAAAGAAAGGTCATCTCCTGTAGTGTAACTTCTTTTGATGTATTAGGCTCTGGGTTTTAAGCTTCAACCAGCAATGCCTGCCTCTGGTCTCAGTAGTGATCAGAGATGTTCTGAATAGGGTGTTTTCTTTGTGTTGACGGTGGTCTTACTGGTCCTTACTGCCCACGTGTGCCACCCATTCATCCAAACTGGCCTGGGAGTTCTTCAGTTGCTTGTGTCTATCTGAACTTCACGCTGTACTGGGTTAGGACACTAGAACCAGAGGTGCTGGCTTTATGAGCTTTGTGCTTGGGAAATGAGGTAGCGTTCTGCGAGTGTGACTCTGAGGAACTCAAGCGTAGTAAAAAAGGCATAAACACCGACAAAATACTATGATAAGAAGCCATTTCCCAAGGGATGGCCGGAGGCGGTGTTGTAAAGCCCTTAGGAACATCCCCTGTACCTTCTGTTGTGAGTTAGGTCTCAGTTTTGAGACAGAATCTCACTCTAAAGCTGACCCCATCTGTATTTGCTCAGAAGAAAGGAAGAAAAGATCACAGACCAGGTAACAATGCCCCTTATGAGAATACAACCTACAGTGTGTGTGTAGGTTAGCTCTGTGTGCGACCCTTCATCTCCACCCCCCCACCCCACTCCCAGTGTTAGAGATGTAGTGTTTTGGGAAGGAAGGAAGGAAAGAAAGAGGGAGGGAGGGAAGGAAGGAAGGAGAGTGAGAGGGAGGGAGGAAGGAAGGAAGGAAGGAAGGAAGGAAGGAAGGAAGGAAGGAAGGAAGGAAGGCAGGAAGGCATCACATTTAGCATCCTAGACTATCTTACATCTCTTTCTAGATGAAGGACAGTTTTTAGGGCACTGATCCCTGCCGGATTGGTTCTTTGTTCTGTTTCTGCATTATGCGATTACTCAGTAGGTTACTTTGGAGGACCTAACAGCATTGTAGTGGAGGAGAAAAGGCTAAACGAAGAAGTCCTCAGTGGGAGCCTAATGTTGATTCTACAAACTAACTTTGGTTTTTTTTTTTTTTTTTCGATTGTTTTTCAAGACAGGTTTCTCTGTTGTAACAGCTCTGGCAGTCCTGGACTCACTTTGTAGACCAAGCTGGCCTTGAACTCACAGATATCCGCCTGTCTCTGCCTCCTGAATGCTGGAATTAAAGGCGTGCACCACCACGCCCAACTAAAAATATCTTGTTAAATTTTATTTTTGTTTGCATTTGTGTTTTGCCTGCATGTATGCCTGTGTGAGGGTGTTGGATTCCCTGGAACTGGAGTTATAGACAGTTATGAACTGCCATGTGGGTGCTGGGAATTGAACCCAGGCCCTCTTGAAGAGCAGCCAGTGAGTGTTCTTAACCATTGAACCATCTCTCCAGCCCAGAGCTGTGTACATTTATTGCAAAAGATATGTACACAGCTGGACCTGGAGATACAGGCCTGTGGTCTCAGCTGTCTGGAAGGCTGAAGCAGGACCTGGAAGCCTGCCTGGGAGAGAGCATGGTCCAGGCCAACCTGTGCAATTTACTGAGATCCTGTCCCATAATTAAAGAAGTAGGGAGAGCCCTGTAAGGGCCTGTGAAATGGCTCAGCAGGTAAAGGTGCTTGCCACCAAGCTTGAGAACTTGAGCTCCACCTCAGGAACCTATGTGGTAGAAAGAGAAGAACCAACTCCTGGAAGTTATCCTCTGACCACCACTTACACCATCATAAGAGGGTATACATACCTTCACACACCCCAAAATAAATGAATAAAATGCAACAAACATGTTCTCACCACCACTATTCAGAAACCCTACTGAAACTTTCGAAACAATGGTCTCCTTGTTACCTGGGCTTGGGTAGGACAAGTTCATTTGATTAACAAACATTTATTGAGTACGCACCGTGAGTCTGGATACTGTCACAGCATTGAGGATATAGCAATGAACAAATAGACATTTTTGTGCCCTGGAGCTTCTGCTCCAGAGGAAGGAGAGAGAACATAAACAGCAACAATCAAAGGACAGTCCCGGAATCCAGCCTGTTCTCACCGCAGCCCTGAGAATAGTGTGCTGTGTGCAGGAAGCAGGCTGCTGGGTGGTTTGCTTTCAGTGGAGATCAAACAGGCAACTTTCACAGGCTAGGTAGGGGTGCAACCCTGAGCTAAGCCCCACCTCTCTGCTGTGCGGTTTAATGATGCAAGGAGTGAGGAGGAGCTGGGCCTGTTAGGAACTGTGCTGGTATCTACCAACAGGGGCATGCAGAGAGCAGTTCCCCGAGTCCTAGAGTCCCACTAGTGTACTAGCCCATAGTGACAGCCTCAGAAAAGCCAACAACGGGAGAAGCCTGAAAGTGGCCCTCTTCTTTCCTCTCTCCTTCCTTTTTGCTTGCTTTGGTTATTATTGTTTGATTTGGTTAAAAGAGCTGGTTTAAAAGTCAAAATCAATGTCTGCTCTTCCAGAGGGCCTGGATTCGATTCCCAGCACTCACGTGGTGGCTGGCTGCCTGTGATTCTGATTCCAATGGGTCTATCAATTTCTTCTGGCCTCCACAGGCCTTGCTTGCACATGGTAAATAGATATACATGTAAGCGAAACACCCATTTACATAAGATAAAAATAAATATCCGTGCTGGTGTGGAGCTCACTATGTAGCCCAGGCTGGTCCTGAAATTGCTTATTTGGTTTGTTTTTTTTGTTTGTTTGTTTGTTTTTCAGAGGAGGTGGGGTTCAAGTTAGTGTCTCACTATGTAGTTCTGGCTGTCCTGGAATTCACTATGTGGACCAGGCTGGCCTGAAACTCACAGAGATCTGCCTATCTCTGCCTTCCAAGTATTGGAATTGAAGTATGCCACTGCACCTGGCTTGGCTTTAAACTTGCAGCAATCCTTCTGCCTCAGTTTTCCATGTGTTGGAGTTACAGGCGTGTGCTACCACCTTGAAGTTTTCTTCTCAATTGCTCAGGAAAACAACAGCATTAACGACAGCATTTCCTCCATCTTGGAGATTGAATGGTTCCCTCTGCATCCTTGATTCATCTTTGTTCCTAAAAATTCACTTCTTCCAAAAGCTTCTGTGGCCATAAGCTTTAGACCATGGTGACAAACATAAAGGCTCACAGCAGACAGACAGAATTGGACACAAGCAAGTGTAGTAATGCCATAGAGACAGGTGGGCTGTGACGATGGTAGGATGTGCACTTCTGCTGAGCTCCAAGGACAGTGATGAGTACAGAATAAGCCCAATGTTACTAGATTTCTAAAATCAGAAGTCTAAGTTTGGATTTGGGTAAAGCATTCTGCTTTTTAAATGTTGGCAATTCAGGAGCGAAGGTGAATTTATGATCTTTGACAAATAATTTTTCATAACAAGGGCCATAATAATAATAATAATAAAAGCTAGACAAGGGGCACATGTGGTGGGACCCTCTCTAGTAGAAGATATGCTGGGCTTAGATGGACATATACTGAAAATCCTTGAGTCTAGCCCACTCTGCAGAAGAGGAAACTACAGTTTACTCTAGTTGTAGCTCTGGGAGATGGAGGCAAGAGAGTCTTAAGCTTAAGGCCAGCCTGGAGAGCTCTTACCTCACAAAACAAGGAAGAAGAGTGGGGCAAAAGACAGAAGTTTGAGCAAGCTGATGGAGAAGGAATGCATTAGGGAGTTGGACTGTTGCCAAGCTTCTGTCTCCTCTGCTCAGTCCCCAGGTTATTTTGGAGAAAGTAGCAACATCTGAGTCATCCTGTGGGAAAGACGTGCCACCGCGGCTAAACTCCTGTACCCAGAGTTCTAGTTTCCTCTTCTGCAGAGTGGGGGTGGACTCAAGGGTTTTCAGTGTAAGTCCGCCTACGCCCAGCACATCTTCAGAAATGCCCTGCAGTTCTAGGGAATGATGGGGGGCCCCAAGGCTTTCAGAACGACAGCTCAGCCTTTGTTCTGTTTTCTTTTTGGGTTTTTGCCTTTTCTGTTTTGTATCTTGGACTCCTGCCAAAAGCTTAAAAATAAAAATTTGAAGAGTTTCTCAAAAGTTTGAAATCTGGATGAGATGCTCAGCCCTCCTGTGAGCTGTTATTAGCTTTTCTCTAGTTGTCTTATGCTCCAATTGTTGTTAGGTCTGTCCCCAGGCATAAATGAACCAATTGCTACCAAATATTATAGGGAGGGCTGGGGGTACATCTCAGTGATAGAGCAAGGGCAAAGCCAGTATGTACACCTGCAGGTATGCACATACCTGCACACATATGCATGCACTACACGCACCATATACACATGCACAAACAAACATATGCACACATATACACAAACAGAATCATAGAAAAATTCTCACACATTAGTTCACTAGATTTTTTAGTTCTCTTTTTTTTTAGTGTTTTTTTTATTTATTTTTATCTATGTATGTATGTATGTATCTATCTATCTATCTACTTATTTATTGAGAGAGTCTCCCTATGTAGCCCTGGCTGTCCTAGAAGTTCCTATGTAGATGAGGTTAGCCTTGAACCCACAGAGATCTGCCTGCCTCTGCCTCCCGAGCGTTGGGAATAAAGGTGTGCACCACCATGATACCAGAAAGCTTTTCTCACCATACATGGTGGTGTATCCATAGTCCCTGTTCCTTGAGAGGCTGACACAGGATTTAAATCCAAGAGTTTGGGGACAACATGGGAAACAGTGAAACCCTGCCCAAACAAACAAATAAAACCCACTAGCAACAGAGCCTTGTTGAGTCACATGATCTGATAAAATACATCAACATTTCCCGGGGATCTCCAACCTCCAGTCACTGAACTTAAGCAAATCTGAATATAACTAACTCAATTTAAAGTGTCGTTTTTAGAATTGGGTGTAAGGGGTCCCCAGCCTATAATCCTTGCACTTAGGAGGGCCACAGTAGGAACATCAGAAGTTTGAGGCTTATCTAGATTACACTTAAAAAAAAAAAAGAGCTATAATTTGTTGATAACAATAAATGGTGACTGTGTATAAGATTCAAAACAGTAACTATGCAAAAAAAAAAAGACCCTTTTTTTTTTTTTTTTTTTGTCTTCGTTGTGATAATAAACTAAGGCTAGGTGAGCTTTAGGCTTGCCTGGACCACCAAGACTGTAATACATACCTATCCAACATGTTTTCCCAAGGCTCCCACTAAAGTTGCTGGGAACTTTGCGAAATCAGGTTGCAAGAGGACTCTAGTTTGAAGCTATCTTTGGATCCCCTAGCAAACTGCTTTCAACTTTAGCTTTCCCGAGCTGCTTAGCTGCTGAAAATGCTTTGAATAGAAGTTGCTAACACACAGCTGTTATTGTTTGCCACCGTAATCTTGACCAGTCAGAGGATCTGTGAATTTAAATTGCCCTTTCCAATGACCTGGATTTCTTCAGTGGAAATGAACTCTGAATCTGAGAGAACCCGTTGATTTTTTTTTTCCTGATGCAAAGAAACCTGTTTTTCCACACCTAGTTTATGGGGTTCAGGGTCCCTAGTGGTGACGATATGTGGAGAAGATGTGACACAATTATTGACTGCAGGAATTTTTTTTTTTAACTTAGTACCTTGCTGGGCACAGGGGATTCTATTAGTACCTTTCCTCAGCTACTAATCTCCTAGCATGTAGCAGTCCTAGGTAGTGTTTATAGAAAGTTATAAAATTAGCTTTCTAAATTACAGCCTTCTATGCCATCTAATATCTTTTTTGTTTGTTTGTTTTGTTTTGTTTTTCAAAACAGGGTTTCTCTGTGTAATATCTCTGGCTGTCCTAGACTCGATTTGTAGACCAGGCTGGCCTCGAACTCACAGAGATCCGCCTGCCTCCACCTCCCAAGTGCTGGGATTAAAGGTGTGCACCACCACACCCAGCTCCATCTAATATCTTAATTAATCTTCTAAACACAGAGACAAAGAAAGGGGTCACTGTGTATCTCTGCCTGGTCTGTAACTTGCTATGTAGACCAGGCTTGTCTTGAACTTACAGAGTTCCACCTGCCTTTGTCTCCCAAGTGCTAAGATTAAGGTATGAGCCACCATTCCTGCCTGAGACATTCTCCTCCCCCAAGTCTGTAAATTTCAGAGATTTCCTTTGTTCTACTGGCTGCAGCTGGATCTCCGCTATATTCTAACTTCTTCCATTGTGAGTGGACAGTGTTATCAGCGGCTTGATGAACCCGAAATAGGCCTAGCTCCTGTCTAACAAAACGGAGTTCCAGCCCAGTTTTCTTTCCCACTTAACAGAAACCACTGTTTTTTTTTTCCTTTGAGTTCATCTCCAAGATAGAAGACTACTAATTTTCACTTGCACACTCTAGTACTTTCAGAGAATGCTTATGAGCATGTTTATAAGGAACAACGAGGCAGGCAGCATAGGTGTTATTCTCACTTCACACGCGAGAAAACTTGCTGATCAGTTAGTCAGTGACAGCTTGCACCGTAGTTCAGATAATTTTCTTTTCATCCTATATCCTTTGCATTTCATCACAATCCTCTGGCCTTTAGGTATTTGTTAGTTTGTTTATTGTTGTTTTGAGACAGGGTCACACTGAAGAAACACATAGGCCTGGTTGGCCTCTGAGCTCACTCTTTGGCTGAGGTGGGCCTGAGACCCATGATCTTCCTGCTCAACCTCCCAAGTTCTGAGCTGAGAGGTACCACAGTAGGCTTGCTCTTTGCCTTTTCTAACCGAAAGAAGAGAATGGCTTCCAGTTTCTTTCCAATAAAAGCCATTTCCTCCCTCCTTCTCTCCCCGTTTCCTTTAGAAATAGGATTTCATTATGTAGCCCAGGCTGGCCTGTAAATCACAATCCTCTTGTTTGAGGGCTGGAATTGTAGACATGCTTCATCTTGTTGAACACGTGGGGCAAGGGTTCTGCCACTCAGTACACCCCTGAAGCAGCCTAGAGTAGTGTTTTTCTCTCTTGTCTGCACAAGTCGCTGCTTGAAGAGTTCCAACATCCTGATGCCAAGCCCCGTCACCCCTAGGTGTGGGTAGGGCATGAGTAAAGACAACTTTCAAGTTTCTCTGGAGATATTATTATGCAGTCTCTTCATCTGTTTTTTGGTGCTATGACAAAATATCTGACACTGGGTAATTTAGAAATTTATGTAGTTCGTGGTTCTGGAGGCCAAAGGCAGAGCCTCATGTCTGCTTTGTCATCTAGCAAAGGTCCTCTTACAACATCATAATGTGGCAGTGGACATCACATGGTGAGACAGAACAAATAAATTGGTCCACATCTGTCTTATAAAGCCATCAACACTGCCATGGGGGGGGCTTCACCCCCAAGACCTCATCTAATCCTATTTCTAAAGGCCCCACCGACAAATGCCATCAGCATATGGAATTGAGTATCAAGTTTCTATCATGTTCAAACCATAGCACACACCAAAGCTTTTTAATTTTTTTATTGTTTTGATTGCAGGGTCTTACTATATAGCCATTTGCCTTTTCTAACCGGAAGAAGAGAATGGCTTCCAGTTTCTTTCCACTAAAAGCCATTTCCTCCCTCCTTCTCTC
Source organism: Lophiomys imhausi (assembly GCA_907164525.1). Taxonomy (NCBI): domain Eukaryota; kingdom Metazoa; phylum Chordata; class Mammalia; order Rodentia; family Muridae; genus Lophiomys; species Lophiomys imhausi. The sequence goes on from CAJQZJ010032284.1 coordinate 2,379,698, forward strand.
CCCCTTTCCCATTTTTTTCTTTTTGTCCTTTAGAAATAGGATTTCATTATGTAGCCCAGGCTGGCCTGTAAATCACAATCCTCCTGTTTGAGTGCTGGAATTGTAGACATGCTTCATTTTGTTGAACACGTGGGGCAAGTTCAACTGACTTTGAACTTAATATGTAGTTGAGTCTGATCTCAAACTTGTGAGTCTTCTGCTTCATACATGCTGAGATTCTAGGTTGGAGACAGCATGTTTGCCTGTCTCCAGCAGTCAATAAGATTTGAGAACTTAAAAAAAATTATTTTGCAGGGCTTTGTGGCACAGGTCTGCCTTTAATCCCAGCACTTAGGAGGCAGCGGGGAAGTGGATCTCTGTGAGTTTGAAGACAGTCTAGCCTACACAGTGAGTTCCAGGACAGCCAGAACTTCACAGACAAACTCTGTCTTGGAAAAAAAAATATTTTATCTGTATGAGTGTTTTTCTGGCATAAATGCCTATGCAACACATTCATGGCTGGCACTAGCAGAGGTCAAAAGAGGGTGTTGGATCCTGTGGAACTGTAGTTACAAACAGTTGTAAGACACCATGTGGGTGCTGTAACCAAACGTGGGTCCTCTCCAAGAACAATCACATGTTCTTTTTTTTTTTTTTTTTTTTTGGTTTTTTTTTTTTTTTTTCGAGACAGGGTTTCTCTGGTTAACAGCTCTGGCTGTCCTGGACTCGCTTTGTAGACCAGGCTGGCCTCGAACTCGCAAAGATCCGCCTGCCTCTGCCTCCCAAGTGCTGGGATTAAAGGCGTGCACCACCACCGCCCGGCCAGAATCACATGTTCTTAATCACGAACCATCTCTTTAGCCCCCAGAGTTGAGACCTTTGGGGTTTTGGTTTTGCTTCTTGTTTGTTTGTTTGGTTTTGGTTTTTCGAGACTGGGTTTCTCTGTGTAGGCTAGGCTGTCCTAGAACTCACTCTGTAGGCCACGTTGACCTTGATCACATAGAGATCCACCTGCCTCTGCCTCCCATGTGCTGCGGTTAAAGGTGTGGGCCACCACCGCCTTTCGAGAACTTTTGATAGAAGTGCCCAATGTCTGAAAGTGGTTAAATGGCAGGTATTTTGTTTTTCCGCATTCTCAGCCTAGAGCATCAAGCATGTTAAGCATGTGCTGTACCACCCAGGTATCTCACCAGTCTAGGGGCAGCAACAGTTGTTTCTGCTAGAACACTAGACATGTCTTAAGGAATAACTCATTCTGTGTAAAATACATATTTACGGAGGAGCTGGGTACTGGGAATACTATGAGAATCCACACTGAACTTGTTTATGCCTCAGGCTATTTTCTTTCTAGTGGGCAAAGGCAAATAAATAGGTAATCAGTGTGTGGTAAGTGGTAAGAAAGGAACTGGGGCAAAGGAGGGCTTACTGGAGGTACCAAGTTCCTCCCAAGACCTAGAGGTGGAGGAGGGGCATCCAGAGCTTCTGCAAACACGGTAAAGCATAGGAAACAGGTGAAGAAGCACAGACAAGGAAGGCTGTGTACTTAAGGAACAGAAAAGACTCATGCTGCTCTCAGCTATCTAGAAAGGGATTAGCAGATAGTGAGAAGTGGCAGCCCGACCTTTCTTATCATTTACACAAATGACTCAGTATGTCCTTGTCAAATAATACACAGTCTGCAAAGGAACCACACAGAGAAGCATCCTCCAGGAACCAGGGAAATGTGTGCCAGACAATGACAGCATCACGTTACTAGCCTAAAATTGCTGCTGATGAGAAAAGTTTTGACATTAGGCTGAAGGGAGAAAAAGGCATTACAAATCTGATGTTCAGAGGACTTTGTCTAATCCCTTAGTCTTTTATCCTCTTGCCAACCATCACTTGAAAATAGGCTGTCAGTGCAGGACTATGGAATACGTGCTCTCAAGGGTTAAGAGTATAGCTCAGTGTAGAACACCTGGGTAGCAGACCTGAGTTAGATTGTGTGTACACACACACACACACACACACAAACACAAAGTAAAATCTAGGTTGTCAGTGAGGCAAACTGATATTTGATTCTCTGATACATACACACACTCTATGTATGTGTGAGTGAGTGTGTGTGTAAGTTCATCCAGTTGAATTGGAGTTATAGGCTGTTGTAATATACAATGTGGGTGATGGGAATTGAACCCGAGTCCACTGGAAAAGCAGTCAGTGCTTTGTTTTTTTATGGAGATCGGGTCTGTGTACTCTTAGCTGTGCTGAAACTCAGAGATCTGTCTGTCTCTGCCTCCCAACTGCTGGGATTAAAGGCGTATGCCTCTACTCCCACTTCCATCCGATTTAGGGCTGAATGATATAGATCTCATGTTTTTAGAGTACAACAACTACAGTGCCTATAAAAATGATGGCTATTACCAAAATTAATTTCAAGAATTAATGAGCTGATATCTACTTGCTTCATAAAATAATTTGTCATTAGGTCAGAAAACAGTATCTATCTTATTCACTGTTATATTCCTGGCACTTAGCACTGTGTCTGACATACTAACAGGTTGAGTAAATTTATTTTTTCAGATTTCAGCCCTATTTTATGAATCTGAATTCCTCTCTGGTTTGATGCAGATGCAACTTTTCCACTAGGGAATATTTGACCCCAGGAGGGTGTCTACGATCCCAGTAGAAGCAAATACATAAACAGGGAATTGGATACTGAGAGATATTTTATCAATGATAAAAATCCAAACTTGTTTTTCCTGAAGACTTTCTAGGGGTAGGCCAAGCAGCTGTTTGTAAAAACTCACAATGTGAGATCTGAACTGTCAAGCAGGATGAGGTTTTGAAGTATATTCCTAGATAGAAGGGGATAAAACTAGATAAAGCTTAAGTATCCTAAGATCTGTCCCTGATCAAATGGGCCTTGGAGGAAGAACCAGAAAAGTGTGTCCCTGGCTGGACATGGCCTTCGGCTGTTGACATCATCTGCCAACTGGAAAACAGAGCTAACTGAGCATGCTCAAAAATAAATGATAGGTAATGTGCTTAATATACAGCTAAAAGTTTGTCTGCCTTCTTCCAGCTTCAAAAAGGAGCCTGGAAAAGAAGTCTAAAGAGCTTTCTAGTGATACCCTCCACTTCTGTCTAAGAAAAGCCTCTGTTCCTCACTGAGTCAAGCCAATTTCACAGCTCCCAGGGAGCTACTAGGAAAGGAATGGTTGCTCACTGATGATTCAACCAGACCCCCTTTTGGGTTCTTTCCCTGGAGTAGAATATCTGAGTTGCTCAAGCTATCTTTAGTGTAACAGATGATAGACATTATGTTATCTCCTACAATATAATGGAATCATATATTCAAGTTAGGAACCTACATAAGAGGTATAAAATATTTAAGAAGCACACTTTTAGCATTAGTAAGTACTTATTATTGGTCTGTAAAAGAACAGTTTTTGTCTTTTTTTGTTAGTTTTGGGTTTTTTAAAAATTATTGTTTTAGAAGATTTATTTATTCTATGTATATGAGTGTTTTAGTATCTGTGGAGGTCAGGAGAGGGTGTCAGATCCCCTGGAAGTAGAGTTATGAATGGTTGTGAACCACTTTGTGAGTACTGAGAATACAACCTTGGTTCTTGCTGGAAGAGCCGCAAGTGCTCTCAACTGCTGACTCTTCAGCCTCTTATTAGTTTTTTGTGTTTTTTTGTTGTTGGTTTTTTTTTTGTTTGTTTGGTTGGTTTTTGAGACAGGATTTCTGTCTGTAATCTAGTCTGGTCTCAAACTAACTGCAGTCTTTCTGCCCCAGCCTCCTGAGGACTGGGCTTACAGGCTGTCTTTATCATTTAGCATCATATTTCCGAAGCTCATCCTTGACGCGTGTATCAGTACTTAATTATTTTTATAATTGGTTAACAGATTGCATACACACACCACTCTTTGTCCTTTCATCAGGTAATGGGCAGTTGGACTATTTCCACTTCGGGATTATGAGGATAAGTGTGCCGTGAGCATTTGTGAACATGTTTTTGTGAGGATATTTTTAATTTCTTCCCTGTTGCTGTGTCACTTGGTAACTGTGTTGGGCTTTGGAAAGACATGTTTTAGAATAGCTACATCGGTTTACATTTCTACCCGCAATGTAAGGCATCCTAGTTTCCCCATCTCCTCTTGTTCTTTTGTCTTTATGGTCACAGCCATCCTAATGGATGAAAAGTGGCTTATTTGCATTTCTCTAGCATCAGGTATATGTTCATGAGCATATTGGCTATTTGTATCTATATTTTTGGAGAAATGTGTACCCAGATACTTTGACCAATTTAATTTTTTTTTTTAAATTTGTTTTGAGATTGAGTCTCATGTATCCCAGGGTGGCCTCAAACTCACTGTGTATGGAAGAAAGTCCCAGAAGTCCTCCTCCACTTCTTTTTTCCTCTTTTGGTCTTGATAATTCAGTCATCTTTTTTTTTTTTTTTCATGGAATCACTAGTCAGATTTCATCCCGCTACTTGGGTTTCAGGAAGAACTTCCAAAATTCACCCATGTTTGCTAGTAATAATACCTGACTTGGGAGTGCAGCTTGGTGGTCTAGCACTTGCCCAGTATGCACAAGATCTTGACTTCCATTCTCAATGGTGAAAAAAAAAAATCCTATCCTATAACAATGACTATCTCATAGTGCTACATGGTTTCCTTCCCCTCTTTTTAAAATTATACGGTCAAATTTTATTTTATTTTTTTTTAGTGGGGGCAGTTTAGACAGGGTCTCTCTATTTAGCTCTGGGTGTCCTGGAGCTTGCTATATAGATGAGGCTGGCCTCAGACTCATAGAGATCCTCCTGCCTCTGCCTCCCAAGTGTTGGAACTTCAGGTATGTGTAACAGAAAATTTTTCTTTAAAACACTTATATTGCCGGGTGTGGTGGCACACACCTTTAGTCCCAGTACTTGGGAGGCAGAGGCAGGCAGATGTCTGTGAGTTCGAGGCCAGGCTTGTCTACAAAGCAAGTCCAGGACAGCCAGGGCAGATACATAGAGAAACCCTGTCTCGAAAAACTAACTCCCCCCCCAAAAAAAAATTTATATTTATTAGCACCTAACAAACACCTATCAAACATCTATAGTCTATAACCTAAAACCTAAACTTATCTAAGAACACCCTAATACCTATCTATGAACACCTAACTAACCCTATTTTTATGCTCTTAAAAGGATGCTAATATTCTTAGTCTAGGTCCATGCAGGATAACTTGGTTTTACGGCAGTTCTGGATACTGCAGTCCCAGCCAGCAGTCCCTTTTAAGCTTGGTTTCCATTGGGCCTAACTTTGTCAGTTCCTATGGCCACTTTATTTCAACCATGACATTGTGGCTGGTTTATAAAGTCAGTCTGTTCCAACTGCCAAACTAAGGGTGGGTTCCTCCATCAGTTGAGATTCACCTCCACTGTCTCTTTGGCCCCTGGCCGAAAGCCTCTCCGAGCAGCTTCCAAACTCTGCTTACCTTGCTTACTCTTCTGGTGCTGTGGGGCCACTAGACAGACACCTTTAATGTCCAGTTATTAAAGAACTCTCTCAGCAGGCTTTATGCCAAGCTTTTCCTGACAGCCTTCTTATGCCAGTCTATGGGACGTACCTCAGGCTATTGCAGCCTAAATTCTGTTAATGGTATATCTTGCTGTGCACTTCTCCAGTGTGTCTTTTCACTCCTTGAGGGCAGGAGGAAGAGAGTGCCATGTGGAGCTCTCTGGCTTATATATGTCATCATCTTGTGATCCTTGACAGTCTTGAGGGCCCACAAGACTTCTCACGATGTCCAGCAGTCCTGTAGCTTCTTGTAGCAACCGACATCCTCTGGGGCTTGCGTGGTTTCTTAGCTACACGCCCCTCCAACAGGGCAATTCGTGTTGGCCTCAACTGGGCTTTGTCCATTTCAGCAAGTTATAGGGACGCCAAGCTTCTAATGTGGAGCCAGATGCTAAGCTGAGCTGCCTAGTAATTCACTAAAGAGGCCTGACTCCTACCACAGTGTCCACTCAGAAATTTATTGTTGGTTTGTAAGAGCCCTTTCTTTATCATGGATACTATACCTATATTAGGTGTATGGTTTCCTCGTATCTGTGTTTCTTATCCTTTCTTCTCCTTCCCTTCCTCTTTCAGTCTCTACCTTTTTCTCTATCTCCAGAGGCTTACTCAGTACGTCAGGCTAGCCTGGAACTCCCTATCTATGTAGCTTGGGATGGCCTTGAATTTGCAGCAGTCCTTCTGCTTTTGGACCTTTTGTACTGGAATTACTTGTATGAGCCACCAATCCTGGTTCTTTGCTTTTATTTTTTATTTCTTATATTTATGTGTGTGGGCATGCCTGGTGCCCACAGAAGAGAACATCTGACTCCCTGGAACTGGACTTACAGAGAGCTGTGGGCTGCTGTGTGTGCTGTGGAAGAACAGCCAATGCTCTTAACCACTGAGCAATCTCTTCAGCTTGCCTTTAACTTGCTTTTTTTGAAACAGGGTCTCATGTTGGCCTTTGGAGTTTGTACATACTAGGTAAGAACTCTGGCCTACAGAGCTAGTTCCAGGACAGCAGGGCTAGACAGAGAAACCCTGTCTCAACCCTGCAACTTGCTCCCCAACCCAAGAAAGCACTCTACCAAATGAAGGATATCTCCAGTCCTCCTGTCATTTTCTTTTTAAAGGAAATCTTTTAGAAATTATCTTATTTACTTATTGGGGGTCTTGTAGGTTAGAGGTCAGAAGATGACCCAAGGGAGTTAGTTCTGTCCTTCTATCATGACTTCCGGGATCAGACTGAGGCTGTCAAGCTTGCCCGAAGTGCCTTACTCTGCTGAGGCATCTCTTCGGTCCTCTTATTATTTTCGAATTGGTTTCTTTGTAAACACAAAAGTTTTCCCATTTTAATGTTGCTCAGTTTATCTATTCCTTTGTTTTAGACTCAAAAATTTCCAAGTACAACAAAGTTGGATTCTCTTTTTGTCAGTATGTTTGGGATGTCATGTGTGAAGAAACCATTGCCTAATCCAGGGTCCCAAAGACCTTGTTCCTTACTCCTGTCTGCTTGTTCCCAGTTACAGTTGTCTCTTATATGGAACATGATCCCTTTAGTTTCTTTGTGTAGTTTGAGGTGGGGTCAACTTCATTCTGTAGAGTGTGTCCAGGTATCCATTTGTTTAAAGGGCTGTGCTTTCTCAGTTTAAATGTCTCAACCCTTCTGTGAACCACATATAGAAGTTTATTTCCGGATGTCTTGTTCTATTCTGTTGATTTATGTTTCTCCTTACATCACTACCACACTCTCTTACTATAGCTTTAGAGAGAGTTTTGAAATCAAGAGTATGGATTCTCCAACTTTCTTCCTTTTCAAGGATGTTCCAATTATTCCATGGTATATGGATTCAGCTTATCTATCTTGAGTCATGTTCGCTTCTGGTTTGTTTTTCCTGCCTGGTGTCTGAGCAAACTGGAGCTTTCACCAGCAGCTCTGATTTCAGGGATATTATCTTAAGATAAACCAGGTGCATTCTAGCCACGATGATGTTGATTTTGTCTTAACCTGTGAACATTGTTGGGGGCTAGGTATGGTGGCTCATACCTGTAATCCCAGTACTTAGGAAACAGAGGCAGGAGGATCAGGAATTTAGTCATCATCAGTTACATAGTGAACTTGAGGCTAGCCTGGGTCAAGAGAGATTCTATCTTCAAAAACTAAAAATGGGTGGAAAAGGGGGGAAAATCTGGGGATCCAAAATAAATTTCACCCTGCAATGTTAGATCTGTCTTAGATCTGTGTGCCTCTCATTCTTCAGTCCCATGGCAGAATGGGGCCTGTCCCTATACTTGAGCACTAGAGTGTTTGGAAACATATGGATATCACCTTCCCGGGCTTAATAAAAGTAAATTCTAATCCTGAGTTTGGTAGTTTCAAGCTTGAATGTACCAGTTTGCTCCCAGAGTGAACAGCCAGTGAAAGGAGGCACTAATGAAGTCCGTTGTTTGTGTTCTGTTTGTTTGTTTTGTCATTTACATTTTTTGGCATCAAATACAAGAAACCAGTAGTCAGGTCTGGGGTTACACCTGGAGAATTACCATTTTCAAACTTGCAGAAAAAAGTTCACCAATTTGCATTATGGGATATTCTTTTGGTGACCAAAACTGAAATGTCTTTGCAGGGAATTCTCCCTTCTCAGGTGTCAAATTAGTTACTCACCCCTTCAAAATAAAAGGTTTTATAAACATGGAATTAGAAACTCATGCTGAAGGCTGGATGCGGTGTGATGGTTAAGAATCGTAGGTGCTGAGACCAGATAGTTCTGTTTAAATATTTCTCTCAGTCAATGACGGTGGAACTAGGACAAATCCTGAACCTTCTTTGTGCATAAAATGGGAAACAGAATCCTTTCCTCATTGAGTAGCTGTAAAGACTGTCAAAAAAAAAAAAAAGTAAAGGTCTATGGAATAACTATGTTCAGCACAGTGCCTGGGAACGGTTGCATTTCAGTAATTGACATGTGCTGTGGGATGCTTCCTTCAGGGACGGGAAAGAAAAGCTGTGTCATTGCACAGGTTTTGTCCCTTACAAAAGCTGTGTGCAAAGACACAGCCTTTCTGGCAATCTGGAGCACTGTGTCCCTGGGTGTGAGGCCTCTTTGCTTTGTGACACACGGCTCAGGAATGGAGCTGTTCTTTCTTCGGAGTGAAAAGGGGTTCTTGCCCAGGTCCATTTTGGCTGCCACTTGGCTATGGACATCCATCACCTGATGAGAAAAGTGGTTTTTTTTTTTTTTTTTAACCAGGTTTTGGTGTTGTTGGTGATATGGATCCTTGCTAACTTCGATTACAGAGTGTAATAATGGACCACGTTGCTTCAGAATCCTTCTCTGCTATAACTTTTTGGGAGTTCATTCCAGAAATATCACTGGAGTACCACCAGGATTTAATAAATAGATGGCCCCAGTTGTGATCTCGGCACTTGGGAGATAAAGGTGAGGGCCACAAATTCAAGGCTAGCCTAGGCTACATAGCAAAACCCTGTCTCAACAAAACAGAGCAACAACACAGTGAAAACTGAACAGCCAAAATAGGTATGCGCAGAACCAGCTGAAAAAGTTGTAGGGAAGGTGAATTCCACTAAAAGTAAATAAATAAGCTCCCTAAAAGTTGATAGTCTAGGGCCAGCAAGATGGTTCAGTTTAGGTAAACATGATTTCTGGCTAGTTCGATGACATCAGTTTGAGCCCCAGGACCCACATGGTAGGAAAGAACTGGAACCTTGAGCTGTCCTGTGGCTCCTACGCACATGCAAGCCCATGCACACAAGTATATTCACACAATAAATATGTGTAATGATTTTTTAATCGACAATTTGGCGCACACCTTTAATCCCAGTACTGGGAAGGCAGAGCAGGTGGATCTCTGTGAGTTTGAGGTCAGCCTGGTCTACAAAGAGAGTTCAGGACAGCCAGGGCTACACAAAGAAACCCTGTCTCAAAAAAACAAAAAAAAAAATGTTTTTTTTCAACTTTAAGTTCACAAATCATAAAAACACTAAAAAAGTTAAAATAAAATAAAGATAAGTTGTTTGGTAAAAGCATTGAGAAGTGTCAGCCTTACAGTGATGGAGACATACAAAAACATAGGTTAAAAATAAACAATATGGTGGAGGCTGGGCTCTTAAAGGAATACATTCTACACATTTTTGAGGGCACTCACAGATCGTGAATACAGTAATGTTGAAAATTATTGAAGCTTTTTAATCACTAAACATAATTTCTAGAAAGCTGTGTTCAAGAGACCACGAGCTTTCTATCAGGTCATGGGGAGGAAAGTGTTTTAAAGTAGCCGAAAATTTTCATCTATATGGAATATAACTTCTGCAGTGCCAGATAAGTGGCACTGGCCTTAAATTTGACTCAAATTAAGTTTGCAAAATAGAGCACTATACAAGTAAGCAATGTAGAGAGTTGAGAATTCTGAGAGCATAACTGATCATCTTTACTAAGTATCCTTCAGGGGACTCACAGCTGTAATTGAAACCTTTCTTTCTGGCATTTTTTTCCTACCAGCTTGGTCAGTATCTCAGTTGGGAGAATCATCTACTCTAGAGGTCATGAATATTCTCGAATTTAAAGAATGAGATTACTCAGGCAGAAGATGAAGCTCCCTGTAGAGTGCTTGATTAGCACATGGAAGGCCCTTTAAAATATTGCCTTAAAAAAAAAAAAAAAATTTGGCTCCAGTGATGACTCAGCTGCCCAGAGTGGCTGCTGCCAAGTCTGACCCCAGTTTGGCCATCAGAATCCACATGGTGAAGGCGCAGAACTACTGCAAGTTGTCCTCTGACCACGACATGCCCTGTCTCCCATAAATAAATGTATACAAAAATTTTAATTAAAAGATTAACCACTTCACCATGTACACTGCAGCCCATCTGGTCAGGCACGAACCAGGACGACACGTGTTCCTTTATGGAGTATCAAATTCAGGAGATTTTGATTCACTGGGAGGATTCATGTTAAGCCCCCCCCCCCCCCACGCTGGATTTGAAAATAGTAAGCCGTTTTGAACAAACACAGATAGGTAGGTTTACCGAAGTTCAAACATTCACTTATTTTGTCCATCTTAAACCTGAATATGGATTGAAAAATGTTTAATTAGGTTATAAGGTCAGTTCTGGATCTGGAAGTAGAGACTGATAGAATTTTAGAGCTGGAACGCTTTTAGAAGACGGGTCCAGCCCCTTCGTTTGACAGAAAGACCAAGGCCCTGAGATACATTGAGACAATGTAGGTCACTCAGTTAATTAGTGACAATAGGAACTCCTGTGTCCCAGCGCCTTCCAAAGACAGTGGTTTTCAAGTGCGTGCTCAATTCCGCCACCTGCTTAGCACGCCTATCATTTATTTATGCAGCCCCTCTTTCGATTTCCTTCCCCTTTCTAAGGGCGATCCGGAACGTGCGCCCTGAACCCGAGGCAGCCCTCCCAAACGAAGCACGCCGTGGCCTGGATTAGGACTCCGTCCCGGTGCCCTTTTCGCACAGGTGCTCCGCACCTAGCTTTCTTTAATCGCTGCATCATCGGCGGAGGCCTTCTCAGGGCTCCCGATTTTACAGCACACACGTGTCCCCCGGGCCTCGGAGGGCACGGAGGGAGGACGTGGAGGGTGAGAGCCGTGCGGCTCAGAAGGGCTTCCAGAGCCCGCCCGCGGGAGTGACCTCGGCGCCGACCCCGCAGGCCGCGGGCAGCCGGGGCGTGCCCGCGGGGCCTGACGTGGCGGGGCCTGACGTGGCGGCGGGGGAGCCGGCTCTGCACTGCCCCACGCTCCGGCCAGAGGGCGCCCGGCCACAGCCCTTCCCCACCCCGAAGCCTCCAATCGCGCGGCCCGCCCTGGAGCCGAGCAGCAACCCCGCCTCCCGCTAGACCTTAGTCCGAGGTCCGGCCAGGCGGAGGGGCGCGGCGCTGCACGGGCATCCTCCTTTCTGGGTAGCCCCCGTGCAGGACCGCGCGACGACCGGAGCTGCGGCGGTCACGGCCGCCCCGGCGCGCCCGGGCCAATCAGCGGCGCGGTCACAGATATGCAAATGAGGCGCCGGTTGCTGCGAGAGTGCCGCTCGCAGGGGCTGGTGGGGTCGCGCCGGGGGGATTGAACCGGGCCAATCAGGGCGGTGCGTGGCGCGCGGGGGGCGGGCGGGGGGCGGTGCCCCTGCTCACCTCCCTCCTCCGCTCCCGGCCCGGCGCTGACAGGGGGCCTGGCCGTGCAGCCGGTAAGTGTAACCGCTCGCCGCTGCCGCCCGTCTCCTCCGGCGCGGGGAGGACAGCCCGGGGCGCCCCGGGACAGCAAACACTGCTCAACTGGTGGAGACTGGCGGGGGAGGAGGGTCCGTTGACCTCGGTGGTCGCTGGATGCCGCCCCCGCCCGGCCGGCCGCGCGTGTCAGTCTAGGAGGGCGAGGCGGGGGGCGGCGGGGAGCCTTAGCCACGGCGGTGAGTACGTGCGCCCGCCGCCCGCCAGCCAGCCTGCCTGGGGCCGGGGCTCCCCGCGCTGAGGGGTAGACGATCGGAGCTGGCACCGGGGAGGGCGTGCTGCCCGCACGTGCGGCCGGGCGCCCCGGGGCCCGCCTGTCATGGCTGCGGCGCTGCCCCTCGTCCCTAGTCGGGGACCCGGGGTCGGGACCCGGTGCCTCGCCTGTTGCGTGAGCCCGAGGTGAACCCAGATAGGCCAGGCGCTGGGCGGGCGCTGCCCGTGGCCTCCCCCGGGGTCGGTCCCCGGCCTAGGAGGGTGCTTCCCTCGTCCCGCTGCCTTGTCCCCCGCCCGCTGTCTCACCTCCGTGACTCGTGACAAGGCGTCCCGCTCGAACAGTGGGATCCCCGGAGCACTGCACGCCCTCCCCCCCGGCACTCCCCCAAGCTTTGACCCTGGGTTCCCCCCCATATTGCCTTCCCCAAGACTCAGGGGCCACCTCCATGGGCCTCTTGGTGTCTGCAGTGGGTCCCTGCCAGCCTGTGCTTGCTGCTTTCTCGGAGTCTGTCAGGGTATGTGGGACGTGTTGGGTGGCTCCAAAGCCCTCCTCTCGGTCATCTATCCCGAAGCCAAGCACAGACCCGGAAAGCCTGTGTGTCTTCCTGGCCTGTCACAGCTGCCAGCTCAGAGAGTGATTTGCTTGTTCCTTTTTTGGTTTTGTTTTGCCTGTTAAAAAGGGAAAGCAAAAACTTTTCAGGACAAAGTAGACGCGAATTAAAGTTGTGGCATAGTCGAGGTATTAACAGTGCCGCACTGTTACTTTCCTGGAAACTTGGTCCTGATACTGTGACTTTTATCCATTTATCTGAACTTGCCCCTTGCAATAAAGTGTATTAATAAAAAGCACCATCACACTGGGTTAGAGAGATGGCTCAGAGGTTAAGAGGGCTTGCTACTGTGTTGGTACCAGAGTGTAGATCCCAGCACCCACAGCAGTCAGCTCACAGACATGTGAAATTCCAGCTCCAAACTGACTTTGTGGACACACACACACACAGACACACACACTTTACAATCTTAAGAATAACTATCGGAAGTTAGTTTTCCAATTTTGTTGCCACTTTTTCTGATTTCCACTTCTCTAGTTCTTCACCTTAAGACTTGAACAGAAAATAGGGATTATTTTATGTAATGTTACTCTACTTAAACGCCACAAAACTGTATAATCATTTTGAAAGAACCATGAGCACATGCATACACAGAATACAAACTTAAGAGGATTTCACATTTGTGGTGTGGGGAGGATGTTTTCAATGTAAAGGATGATCATAGTGTCTCTCTTGAATTTACAAAACTTAATTTTAGATGCCCCTTTTTGCCAGCAACAGACAGCATAGAGTCTTATGCTGGATGTTGGGTAAACGTTACATGAAATTCATCCATTGCTCTGAGCAAGTTAACCTGTGTTATGTGTTCTGGGAGACAGATTCTGTTTCTAATGTGGCATTAAGAATTCACACTAAATAGTTACAGTACACAGAAATTTTTTGTTGCTGACTTTAATAATTCACTGGTCCATCAGTGGTGGCATACAACTGAATTCTTAGCACTGGAAGGCAGAGTCAGGAGGATCCCTGCAGATGAAGTGGGTTCCAGCCTAACTAGGACTATACAGAAAGACCTTATCTCAAGAAACAAGCATCCCAAAAATTCTCATTAAGTACAACAAAGTATTGGCATGTGTCAGTCCTTACAGTTTAGTTTGAATTACAGACGATGTAATAGGGACATGAAATGCACTGGGGAACAAGCTAGTTGTCACTCAGAGTTGCTTAATAGTAACTTTAGCATCCTTGAATAATACACAGGGAAATGACTATTGTAGTAAAAGGAAAACACTCTCACACATCAGCCTGTGATTGGTTGAGTAGGAGATGATGTTTTAAAGGCACATAAAATACCATTAGAAAATAACAGGGTGCTGGTGTAACATTAAAGCCCGCTTGGAGTATTTGTTGGAGAGAATGAGTCAAGACTGTCTTAACTAGCTGTGTAACTGTAGTCAGGTTTCTTGGATGCCAGAAATGATAGCATATACCTTTAATCTTATAACTCAGGAAGCAGAGGCAGGTGGGTCTGTGAGTTTGAGGCCAGCCTGTTCTACATACAAGTTCCAGGTCAGCTGGGGCTACATAATGAGACCATATATCAACAAAAACAACAAAAAGCTGTTTTTCTCAGCTTTAGAATTTTAGGATTCTGAGTATCTGATGAGATCTGTCATCTGAAAAAAGAATACAAATATATAAAACATTTTATGTTAAGAAAAGGCAAAAACTTAAAAAACAGTGGTATATTTGGGTTTTCACAAAAAGCATTTTTAAAAAGAAAACTGTCATGTCATTAGGTATGAATCAAGGTAAGAAAGTAGCACCCTTAATAAAAAGTAGAGAAAAACATTAAAATGAATGAAATGACACAATTTTCACCTCTGAAGTATCTTGAATAACTTTTAGCTCATCTCTAATGCCCCCCAAAGCAGACTCTCAGTAGACAGCTCTGCTTGTCCTGGAACTCACTAAGTAGACCAGGCTGGCCTCGAACTCAGATATCTGCCTGCCTCTGCCTCCCGAGCGCTGAGATTAAAAGGCATTTGATATTATGCTGTGCTTCAACTCTTTACATAAAGCAACCGAATACATTTTACTAGAAGTTGTGGCCTGGGTGGTGGTGGTGGTGCACATCTGTAATCTTAGTCTTCTGGAGGCAGAGACAGGCAGAATTCTGAATTCAAGGCCAACCTGGTCAATAGAGCCTGTTCTAGTACAGTTAGGACTCCACAGAGAAACCCTGACTCAAAAAAACCAAAATCAATAAGTCAGCATTTTGTGCATTTTGTGTGTGTATGCATACATACATATATACATGTGTTTGTGTGTGCATGTGTAAAACTGGGTTTTGCTATGCAAAATGTGTTCAAAGTCATGATCCTCTTGAATACTGGTATTACTATCATGTGCTGGGACTGAAGACCTGTGCTACCATGCCCAGCTAATAAGATTGTTTCTTTTGAGACTGAGTCTCATTGTGTAGCCTTGGCTCTCCTGGAACTCATTATGTAGACTAGGCTGGTCTTGAACATAAAGAGCTCCTCCTCTCTCTGCCTCCCAAATGCTGGGATTAAAGGCGTAAGAAATCATGCCCATTGTGGGTATGTTTAATTTGTAAATTTTGTGTGTATAAGTTTTTTGTCTATATGTATGTATTTGTACCATATGCTTGCTTGGTACCTGTGTAGCTCAGAAGGCATTGGGTCCCCTGGAACTGGGGTTATGGATGATTGTGAACCTCTGTGTGGGCGCTGCGAACCGAATCCAGGTCCTCTGGAAGGGCAACCAGTGATCTTAACTATAGAGCCATCTCTCCAGCCCTTTTAAAAGATTTTATTTTATGATATAAGGATTTTGTCTGCATGTATGTTGGTGCACTATATGTGACATAGTACTGTAGGGAGCTAGAAGAGGGAGTCACATCCCTAAGAACAGTGAGTTGCCCTGTAGGTGCTGGGAACTGAATCCCGGTCCTCTGGAAGAGCAGCAACTACTGTTAACTGCTGAGATGTCTATCTCTCCAACCCTAAGCTATTTTTTAAAAGAAAAAAATGGCTGAAGTAATTGATCTAGTGGAGAATTTTATCAGGTAATGGTATAATAAGTAAAGATGTAGAAAGATGGCTCAGTGGTTAAAAGCACTTACTGCTCTTCCAAGGACCCAGGTTCAATTCCCAGCACCCACATGGCAGCTCACACCTGCCTGTAATTCCTGTTCCAAACAATCTGGCAGACACATGTAGTCAGAACACCAATGTACATAAAATAAAAATAAATTATTTTTTAAAAAGATATAGATAGGAATATAGAAAACTCGAGGCAGTTGGTCAGAGTGGAAGTATGTTGATGGGTGTTTGAAAGGTTTAAAAGCCAAAAATTGCAGAAGAAATTTATGAACATTTCACAGAAAGATTTTACTTTTAACCTTCTAAAGCTTTGTAATTGTAGTCTTTTTTTTTTTTGGTTTTTCGAGACAGGGTTTCTCTGAATATCTCTGGCTGTCCTGGACTCACTTTGTAGACCAGGCTGGCCTCGAACTCACAAAGATCCGCCTGCTTTTGCCTCCCAAGTGCTGGGATTAAAGGCGTGCGCCACCACCGCCCGGCTGTAATTGTAGTCTTAACATGAGAAATAGATTTCTTGCACGGTACAAGATTTAGCCTTTTTACAGTTACTTTGCCACTGAAAGTTGCCGGTTAACCAGTTTTATAACTTTTTGAGAACTTGGTGACTTTGTTTACTTCCTTATTGGGGCTTCATGTTACAGCTTTCCACCTCTTGGAACTAACAGTCTGGAATATTCAGGTTTGAATCTACTTGTCAATGGATTTCCCTCTTGTTATTTTGACTCTTGAGATTTCTCCTTCCTGTTACACATTCGTCTCACTTATTTGACATGCCATGCATGAGTTTGCATTACCTTTAAATTTCAGGAACATTTCTGATCCTCCTTTTTAGAAACCAATGGAAAGCTACCAAATGGCCCTGGGAGAAAGGGAGAAGGGGCAGCCACGTTCAGCTGTAGTTGGTTCTTTAGATGCCATTGGACTTGTGCACATTCACTCCTTGAGCAGATAGACTGTGCTCCTTTAATTACTTTAGTAATTTAATTACCTTGAATACTAGTGGCATTTAAGTTAAGACATTAAAGAACCAGGAGTCAGAAGAATAAAAAGAGAAGTGACTTTCTGTGAGAAAAAAAAATTGAAGACTGTGAGGAAAGAACTTCATTTATTATTTATTTTAAATACTGTTTTGGAGCCAGGTATGGTAGCATATCACCTGTAATCCCAGAACTTGGGAGGTGGGGACAGGAATGTCAAGAATTCAAGGCTAGTCTGGACTTCATAGCAAGTTTGAGACCAGCCTGGGCTACATACGTGAGAACGTGTCTCAAAAAAAGCCACTTTGAAGATAGATTGGAGAAAGGTAATAGAGAAAGCAATAACACTGTAGAATTGTCGTTGTCTAGGTAAGGTATCATGGTAGCTGGTCCTAGGGCAGTGTAGAGATGCCTGAGAGAAAAATAAAAGGTTATAGTCCTTCTGAGTGTTTTGTAGATAATGTTTACTGAAGTGTGTATTTGAGAGAAACTGAACAGATGATTAGCTTGGGCGTGGGCTGTAGTGGGAAGCAGTTGCCAGCCTCCTGATGAATTGGATGTTAGGAAAGGTAACAGTTGTTCCATTGATGATTTCTGGTTTAAGGAACAAGATGATGGTGTGGGATTTACTGAGATGAAGAGATGATGAGTGGAAGAAAGGTTTGGCCAGCAATCGAGTTTTGAGCGTCACCCATAGACCAGTGCTTCAGAAGGTTGTGGTCTGCCTTTATGATCATGAGAGGTGCCTCAGGACAGTTTTGACATGTGTAGGACTGTAGTAAGATATATTCATGCAGTGGTTTTTTGTTTTTTCTGTTGCTTGGTTTTGAGTTTGTTTTTGCTTTTTTAAAGACATTCTCACCTGACAGGCCTGGAACTCATTGGGTAGCCCAGACTGATCTTGAACTCACTGCAATCTCACAGTTTTAGCCTCTGCAGGTTTGTGCTACTACACCTGTTGTTTTTTCAGAGAGTGTGTTTTTGTAGAAAGAAGAAGCAAGTTTCATATTTCTACTAAGGCTTGGTAGCTGGGGCCTGGGGACATGGCTTAGCAGTAATGAGCACTTACTTCTCTACCAGAGAACCCTAGTTCACAGCATTTTATTAGGCAGCTCACAGATACCTGTAACTCCAGCACCAGAGGATCCTGTGCCCACCTCTGTTCTCCATGGGCACCTACACATATACATGTGCACACACATGCACCACACACAGACACACACACACACACACACACACACGGTTAAAGAAATCTTAAGAGAAAAACTTTGTAAAAAATCATAACTAAGATCTCTAAAAATCAGTTTTTGAAAAAAAATATTTTCCAGCAGAGGCTTTCTCTGTGTAGCTCTGACTGTCCTGGAACTTGCTCTGTAGATCATGCTGGCTTCAAACTCAGAGTGCTGGGATAAAAGGCATGTGCCACCACTGCCCAGCTGGAAATATTTATACTTTTTAAATTATAAGATTATAGCCGGGCGGTGGTGGCGCACGCCTTTAATCCCAGCACTTGGGAGGCAGAGGCAGGCGGATCTTTGTGAGTTCGAGGCCAGCCTGGTCTACAAAGCGAGTCCAGGACAGCCAGAGATATTCAGAGAAACCCTGTCTCGAAAAACCAAAAAAAAAAAAAAAAATTATAAGATTATATTGGGTATGAAATTTTGAAGGCTCAGTGGGTAAAGGCACTCACCACCAAACCTAACAACTTGGGTTCAGTCCCTGGGGTACTATGGTGGAAGAGAGAACCCCCTCCTGTATACAATCTTCTGCTCTCCATATATGCCCCCCCTAGCATGTAAATGAGTACAGATGAGAAGGTGGCCAGCAATAGGGAATACTCTGACTTTGACCTCTAGCCTCCATACTCTTACATGCACACGTGTACATACACACACATATGAACATAAGTGATAAACAGAATTAATGTAGAAATGTTTACAACAGTCTTTTAAAATTTTATTATTTGTATGTGTGTGTGCATGCGCGATGGTGTGCATTTGGAAACCAGAGCACATCTTTGTGAAGTCACTTCTTTTCCTTATACCATTACATGGATTCTTGCCCACCCAAAGGCATTTAAAACTAGATTTGACATTCCTGTTTATACTTACAATTGAACCAATGAGGTACAGAAAAATTGAATTTCTTGATATTAGGTAAGACTTTGAGAAATTCCATAGTTTAACGAATCCACTACTTATCTATGTAACATATACTTACTGGTGTTACTTTGGTGAAGCTGTTTGCCTTTTTTTGTTGAGAAACATCTATTCCTGTTATTTATAATTCTTCCCTTAGATGTCGTTGTTGTCCTGGAACTCACTTTGTAGACCAGGCTGGCCTTGAACTCAGAGATCGCCTGCCTCTGCCTCCCAAGTGCTTGGGATTAAAGGGTGCGCCACCACTACCCTGCTGTTGTTTTGTTTTTTGAGACTGGACATGGAACTCACTGTATAAGCTAATTAGGCCTCAGACTCATGACATTCTTCCTATGTCAGCTCCCCGTGTGTTACAATTACAGGCATGAGCCACTCTGTCTAGCTTAGTTAGATTTTTTAAAAACTATTTTTGTTATATTATGACAGATGTGCAGAAAAGCAAATAAATCACATGTATACAAGTCTGTGATTTATTACAAGGTAAACATATCTCTGAAACTACCACCCAGGTTAAAAAAAAAATTTGAACATTATCATTAGCAGTCCAGAAACTCCCCTCCATAGGCCTTTCTAATTACCACTCCCTTTGCATCTTTCCAGAGGGGACCATTATCCTGACTTCTGTAACCATAGATTAGTTTTGCACTTTATTAAGTAGAATGATATACTAGATATTCCTTTGCATAGGATTTCTGTGAGACAAATATATCCATAAAACTTGGTTATAGAAATGTGCATGTTTAGCTGGCCTTGCTTGTCAAATTTGTTCCAATTCACCATATTAAAAATGCATAAAAGTACTAGCTATCAATTCAGTTATGTGGTTTTATTAACTTCTATCATATTTAGTAAGTCTTCATTATCTTCAGATATTAATATTGATGATAAATAGCTATTTTTACCTAGGTGAAATATATTACAAAAGGAATATAAGATAACAAATATAAAAGTTATTTTAGTTTAAAAATGAGGCAAGATAGAGATCTTATTCTGGCTTGTGGGAGTCTGTCTAAAAAAACCTGAAAAACAAATAAGCAATAACTGAGAATAGATATGCCTACCCCCCAGCCCCACAAAAAGGAAAAGAAAAATGGGAGGAGGAAAGGGAAAGGAGGGAGTCAGTCTATCCTAAGAAAGGAGGATAAAATATATTTAAAAAATAATATTGGTCAGACTTGGTGGTGCACACCTTTAGTCCCAGTGCTTGGAAGGTGGAGACACACAGACCTCAGTGAGTTGGAGGCTAAACTGGTCTTCTTGGTGAGTTTCAGACTGGCCAGGAGTGCATAGACCATCTCTCTCTCTCTTTATGAAAGCATATGTCACCATGCCTAGTTTGATTAGACTTTTTTCCTTTAAGAATTATAGATTTGTTTGTTTTACATATACGTGAGCTACTAGTGGTTGTAAGCCACCTGGTATGGGTGCTGGGACTAAGCCTTGGTCTTTTATAAGAGCAATAAGCACTTGAACCACCTCTCCAGCCCGAGACTCCATCTTTAAAAGGTTTTTGGTTTTTTTTAAACAAGCCAAGCATGGTGGCCCACACCTTTAATCCCAGCACGCAGAAGGCAGAGGCAGGCAGATCTCTGCGAGTTTGAGGCCAGTCTGGTCTACAGAGTGCGTTCCAAGACATCTAGGGATACACAGAGAAACTTTGTCTTCAAAAAACAAGAAAAAAAGTTTTTTTTAAAAATAGAAGTTAGCACACAGAACTTCCAGAGCTATTGATAGGACATATATATCATATAAGCAGGCATCTAAGTGGTTGCTCTCTTAGGCCAGAAACATCAGGAAGGCCATTAAGGTGTTAGTTGGCTTCCTTAAAGTAGTATGAAGTTGGATTTTTTTATCCTTAGTAAGAATACATTTTTTAGGGCTGGAGAGATGGCTCAGTGGTTAAGAGCACTGACTGCTCTTCCAGAGGTCCTGAGTTCAATTCCCAGCAACCACATGGTGGCTCACAACCATCCATAATGATGAAATTTGGTGCCCTCTTCTGCCTCTTCTGGCCTGCAGGCATACCTGCAGACAGAATACTGTATACATAATAAATAAATAAATCTAAAAAAAAAGAATACATTTTTTAAAAGAAATACATTTTAAAGCAATCATTTATTGCATTTGAAGAAAACTGGAATGGAATTTCTTACAGGTTTGAATGTGAAATGGCATTTCAGAAGTTGTGCTAAAGATGTTTCAAGATCTGATTTAGTTTTGAAATGCTAAGTGAATTTGGTAGACATGAAGTCACTGCACAGAACCTAGAATGTCTTAAAATACTTCAAGGAAAACTCCAAGAAAGAAAATCTATGGCAGTGTAATGTCATGAGAAACAAAGGAATTCCTATGAAAAGGAGTGGTCAATTGGACTGAGCTTAGAATACTTCTGATCAGTTTTCCTTATGGATCTAACATTGCAGTAGCAGCACCAGACATGAGTGTCTCAGCCTTTCTCCTTCTCTCTTCTTACTCATTTTTTGGGTATGTGTGTGCTCAGCATAAATGTGGGGGTCAGAGGATTACTCTCCTTCTGCTATTTGGGTCCTAGGGATAAAACTCGGGTTGTCAGGCTTGGTGGCAGATGTGTTTACCTGCTAAGCCATTTTAGCAAGTCTAAAGACAGTTGGTCTGTCTGTCTTCCTTTCTATTTTTGTTTGTTGGAGGCTTTTTAAGGATGAGATCTGACTGCATTGCCCAGATTGGTTGGTTTTTATGCCTCTTCACGTCATCAAACCTAGCTGTAGTCCTTATTAAAGCAAAATTTTTATCACCTGATTACTTTCTACTCTCATGAGATTGTGTTTTACACGTTTTGTCTTGTTTTGTTTTTTCCCAGTCAGGAGTAGTGGTACATTCCTATAATGACAATAATGACTTAGGAAATGGCTAAGGGGTCAAGGCCAACCTGGGCTACATAGCCAAACCCAGGTTCAAAAAAAAAAAACAAAAACCCAACAACAGCAAAAAAGATTTTTTTTTCCCTTTCTGTGAGGTACAAAGACTAAGTTATATAAATACAAACAAAGTAAGCAGTTGAATTTAGTAAATGAATAGTATCTGGAGAGGAACATATTAGTAATATAAATAATACATTAAATCCTTTGTTTTTCCAAAATTTTACTTGAAGCAAAATCTGTATTTTGTATATCTGTATTAAATTTTATTTAAATTTTCTTTTAAAAAATATACTGAAGGTGAAATCTTATAGGGTTATGGCTACAGATTACCAGGATTCCAAGAAACTTAGTTGGAAAGTGCCAAGTGTTTACATAATGCCTTACTTGGATTATTTTACAGTCCTCCAATATGATGACCCTTCCCCATTTTTGCAGATAAGAAGCAGAGCTTCACAATGACTTATCTAGGATTACATAGAGAGTAAACGATGCAGTTACAGTTCCAACCATGATAGCCAGCTTTCAGAGTACACACAGCCATTATTCAGCAGCAGTGTGGCTCATTCCTGTAACCCCAGCACTTGGAGACTAAGGCAGGAAGACTGCTATCAGTTGGAACCTGGGCTGGATAGTGAGTTTCTGCAGAGACCCTGACTCAAAAAGCCAAAACAAAACAAAACTTACAATACTGCTGTGCTGCACGATCTTATGTAGAACTGTCATTGGGAAGTGTTCTTTCTAAAGAGAATATTTGTGAATTTAAATCATATCACTGGACTTTTTCTGATAAATGTGATAAAATATCCACAGGTGTGTTTTCCATCTGTATTAGTCAGCTTCTTTAGAATAACAGGACTTAAAGAATGAATCCTTCTATATGTATAGAAGGAGGGTTTATTAGAATGACTTACAGGCTCCAGTCTAGCTAATCCAACAATAGTTGGCTGCTCCAAGAATCCAGTCCACAAGGCTGGGCATCTCATCTGGCTTCTAGCGCGTGCTGGAGTCCTGAAGAAGTAGGCACCAACGCTAGGGATGGAATGGAAGGGCTAACAGGGCAGGAGCAAGCAGGCAGAGAGCAAAAACTGCTTCCTTCTTCCGTGTGTTTATATATATAGACTTCCAGCAGATTAAAGGTGTGTCTTCCTGCCTCAAGGTCTGGATTAGATGTTGATCTGTCTACTTCAGATTAGGTAAGAACCCCTCTCAGGTGTGCCCTCAATGTTTGGATTTTAGTTACTCCAGATGTAGTCAAGTTAACAACCAAGAATAGCCATCACCCCATCTTAATAAATCATTTAGATTTTTTTAATGGGTTTTTTATGTGTATGAGTGCTTTGTCTGTGTGCATGTTTGTGTGCCATGTGCATGCCTGGTACCTGTGCAGGTCAGAAGAGGCCAGCAGATTGCCTAGAACAACTTAAAGTTACAGGTGGTTGTGAGCCACCACATGGGTGTTGAGACCCAAACCCAGGACCTCTGCAAGAGCAACAAGAGCTCTTAACTACTGAGATAGTAGTTAAGATATCCAGCCCAAGATATTATTCACTTTTTATTACATATATCTCACTGTGTGTGGAGGCCAGAGGACGACTTGTAGCAGTTAGTTCTGTCTTCTACCATCTGCATCCAAGGGATGAAACTGATCACCAAGCGAACACAGCATGCGCCTTGACCTGCTGTGTTCACTTGCCTGTTCCCATTTCAATGAGCTTTTGTTTTGCTTTTAAGAAGGGGTCTTGTGTAGCCTTGGGTGGCCTCACTTGAAATTTTTATCCTTGTCCCTCCACATCCCAAGTGCTGGGATTTCCACAGCTGGTTTTGTGATACTGGATAACAATTTTTAAATGTACCTATCAGTAGGGGCACTATAAAGCCAAGAGAGAGATGTTTTGATATTCAAACAAATGTTTTTGAATCTCAGCTAATTGAAGTAATTGCTCATGATTAAAAATTTTTCCTTTATGTATTGTCATTATTGAATTTCTGAAAGTATGTACTTACTATAAGCCAAGAATTTACAGTAGACATTAGGAATTAAAAGACTTGCTCATGCTGTTTAGTAGAGAAAACAGACAGACTAAGAATGATAAAACAGTTTATGAGATACAGAATATACAAAGTTAATGCATAGCAACTCTGTCTCTCTGTGGGGAGTGTGTGTACAATCTTGCAAAGTATAATACCCAAGTTCAGTCTCAAAGATATTTGAAATACCAGGCCAAGAGTGGTGATCAGACACACATGCAAGAAGAACACCTATCCACATAAAAACAAATTATGCAGATTATTTACACAATAAGTATAATGCAGTCATGATGCTATTTCAGGAGCTCACCAGAAAATTTTGATTTATGCTGCTAGCTCTACAGGCCAATGAGAGCCTATAATTACTGAGTTACTGTGTTTTAGGACTTTGAATGTATTCCTTCTAAATTCTGTCACCTGTGACTTAGAAAGTCAAGTGAGGAAAAAGACTGAGAGATTCTAAGAACCACCAGATAAGATCTTGGAAGTGAAGGTTTAAATCTGTGCCTCTTCTAACTATGCAGTGACTGACATATATTTACCAGATTTTTTTTTCTGATTTTTTTTTCAGTGAAATCCATTTTGTTGTTGTTGTTTTGAGGCAGGGTCTCACAATGGTTTGAATGTTATCAATTAATTAATTAATTAATTAATTTTTTGAGGCAGGGTTTCTCTACGTAATAGCCCTGGCTGTCCTGGACTCTCTTTGTAGACCAGACCATGCTGGCCTTGAATTCACATTGATCCGCCTGCCTCTCCCTCCTGAGTTCTGGGATTAAAGGAGTGCACCGTTACGCCTGGCTTTTTAATGTAATTTCTAATTGGTTAATCAATTAATTTTCAGTTTTATCAAGACAGGGTTTCTCTGTATAGCCCTGGCTATACTGCAGCTCACTCAGACTGCCCTTGAACTCAGAGATTCACCTGCCTCTGCCTCCTGAGTGGTAGGATTAAAGGCACATGCCACCACTGCCTGGAGAATCTCTTAAAAAAAAACTTTAAAATTGTACTTTTATATTTATGTGGATACATATGTGTATCTCTATGTGTTCCTGAGAAGGCCAGAAGAGGGCATCAGAGTCTGAGAGCAGTTAGGAGCCACCTTGGCATGGTGTTAGGAACAAAACTTGAGTCCTTTGGAAAAGCAGGATTAACTCTTAACCCCTGAGCCAACACTCTCTGGCCATGAGTGAATCCTAAATTTGACATTAGTTCTTTTGTTTGTTTGCTAGTGACATGTATTTTTTGAGATAGTTTCACTAGATCAGACTGGCTGCTCCCTTCTTCCCCCTCCCAAGTGCTAATTTATTATTGCTATTATTTTTTGGTTTTACTTTATTCTTTATTTTTTGTGTACATGATATGTGTGTGTGACTATGGGTGCTTTGGTGCCACATTGCACTTGTGAGGAGGTCAAGAGGACAGTTTTCTGGAACCTGTTTTCCCTATCCAGTATGTGGTTTCTGGGAATTGAACTCTAGTTAACAGGCTTGGCGGCAAGTTGAGCCATCTCTCAGGACTACTCTAGAATTAAAGAGCTGAAATGATAAGTGATGTAGATTGTGATCAACATTTCAAGGATACGTAGAGCAGCTATATAGTTCTAGAACATTATGAATTATGTTTTTCATTTTCTCAACATTTATTTATTTATTTATTTAAGCTCCATCTCAAGTATAGCCCCCTTGCTTCTCCTCTAGAACAGTATGAATTATGTTTTTTCATTTTCTCAATATTTATTTATTTATTCAAGCTCCATCTCAAGTATAGCCCCCTTGATTCTCCTCTCCCAGTATGAATTATGTTTTGAAGAGGAAAAAAAAATCACCCATACCCAAGTCCTAACACTTGTCCTTTATCATAGAGCTAAGTTCATGACACTACCTTTTTCTTTCCTTTCCTTCTCTCTCTCTCTCTCTCTCTCCCTCCTTCCCTCCCCTCCCCTCTCCTTTTAGGTTTTTTTTGAGACATGGTTTCTCTGTGTAGCAATACTAGCTATCCTTACTCTGTAGACCAGGCTGGCCTTGAACTCACAGAGATCCACCTGCCTCTGCCTCTAAAGTACTGGGATTAAAGGCTTGTGCCATCACACCTGACTCTTTAATTTTAATGTGTAGAAGGTTTTTGCCTGTATGTTCATATCTGCATAGGACATTGGATCCCCTGGAACTGGAGTTACAAATGGTTGTGAATCACCATGTGGGTCCTGGGAACAGAACCCGAGTTAAGAGCATGTATTGTTCTTCCAGAGGATCCAAGTTTGGTTCCCAACACTCACACCAGGAAGCTTACAACTGTTTCAGAGTTTCCAGTGTCCTGTTCTGACCTCCTTTTGTGTTCATGTGCTTGTACAGATTCACAGACATGCATACACACACACTTAAAGATATTTTTTAAAAGTTCCCTGTCTTTCATCTTTTAGGAGTTGTTAGCCATCTTCATTGTCCCTTTCCTTTTCTGCTCCAGGATCACTCACTGTGGTGCTGATGTTGACAGTCTAGCCTGTCCACTTCTCTTTGTTCTTTTTTCTTTGTATTTCTCAGACCAGATGGTTCCAGTGGTCTGAGTGATTCTGGAGTGAGACTTAAAATAATCTTATTTACAGATTTTCAACATCAAATGCTGGCTGTTTTGCTTTGTTTGATTAAATCTCCCAGTAATGAATTTCAGATTTGTTGTTCTACTTTTCAGCTCCAGAATTTCTGATTGGTCTTTTTAATAAATTCCACTTAAATGTTGGCATTTTTATTTTGTTTATGTCATTGTCTAGTTATTTTTATCTTTGAGCCATGGTTTCCATTAGCTCTCTGAGCATGTTAACAGTTTATAAATTCTTTATCTACTAAGTTCAGTAACTTTCTTAGGAACAGAATCAATGTGTTCTTTTCATATATATATGTAAATATATATTATATATATATTAAGATGTGTGTGTTTGTGTAAAGCAAACATAGTCAGCATTTGATATTGAAAATCTGTAAATAAGATTATTTTAAGTCTGACTGTAGAATTTTGAAGGCTGGAGTTATTCATTTTTGAGAAACTCCTCCCAAGCATCCTGTGAAGTGACTGTTTCTTCTGGGTGGTCACTGAAGTCTCATCTTTAGCCTCTGTTCACACTCTGTTTTCCATTATTTATTTTTTGGTTCTGGGGACTGAATTCAGGGTTTCTTCCTTCAGCTTAGGTACATTCCCAGTGTTTTAATACAGGTTTTCTTTAGTGATCAGGATTTGCTTTTTTTTACTTTTCTCATTCTCTTAGTTGTAAATCTTTGGCTGTTTTTCAAGTTCCGACTAAAGTTGGTTTTGATGATCCCTGCTTGGTTTTTGTAACGTTTGGAAAGAAGGGTCCTTGCAGCTGCCTAAAGGGTTATATTGTTGACATCACTCTCTGCTTCCTGCCTTTTTAGTGAACCAGAGAAGCCTTTTTTAGCTGAAGCAAGAGAGTGACCAAGAGAGGAGAGCAGGATCTGAGGGCAGAGAGCTGTTCAGGTGGGAGTGGGGGGCTATAATACAGTCAGAATGAGGAGTGCTACTTTATTATGGGTGCAATACAGAATCACTGGAGGATTGTGAGTGAAGTGACCTGAAACAACTGGCATAAGATGACACTGGCCACTTATGTTTTGAAATACAGCCAAATAAATGGAACAGGTTCGTGTCATATCTATTGTATGGAAGGAGAAGCCAAATATCTGTTAGGTATCTAGGTTTGAAGTTGAGGGAAAGATATAATAGATATAAATTTGGAAATTACCAACATTTAACATTTAACACCATGAGATTACTTAAACTTATCTTGAGAGTCAATATAGACACAAATAAAAAAGTTTAGAGTCCCCTCAAGTACCTTCAACATTTAGAGGGTACCCAAAGTAGCCCCAATATTTAGAGATTGGTGTACCCCAAAATTTAGAAGTTAGAGTTTCCCCAAGTACTACCAACATTTACAGCAGCAGTTCTCAACCTGTGGGTTGCAACATCTTTGTGTGGGGGTCTAATCATCCTTTCACAGGGGTTGCCTAATATTTACATTATGATTCAAACTGGTGGTTTGGGGGTTACCACAACATAAGAAACTGTATTAAAGGGTCACAGCATTAGGAAGGCTGAGAACCACTGTTCTAGAGGAGTCATTTACAGAGTCTGAAATTGAACATTGAGAAAAAAAGGAGAGAAATGAGGTGAATTTCTTGTTTATCATTAAACATTTCAAAGAATCCTCGGTGGTAACTGTAACAAACACTGTTGTTAGATAATTTAAATAAAGAGTGAAAAATAAGAACATCGGTATGCCTTTGGTTGGGTCAGTTTAAGGCGATGGTGGGAAGAAAACTGATTTCAACAGCCGGGCAGTGGTGGCGCACGCCTTTAATCCCAGCACTTGGGAGGCAGAGGCAGGCGGATCTTTGCGAGTTCGAGGCCAGCCTGGTCTACAAAGTGAGTCCAGGACAGCCAGGGCTACACAGAGAAACCCTGTCTCGAAAAAACCAAAAAAAAAAAAAAAAAAACTGATTTCAAGAGATAAGGTGGACATAGTGCCTCATATACATAGTCCTGATACTCAGAAGGTTGAGGCACAATTGCCCTGAGTAGCTTAGATTCTGTCTTAAAACTAACAAAAAGGATTAGGGTTGTGGCTTGACTAACATATAATAGGTCCCTGAGTTTATTCTCCATTAACACACACACACACAATACTTGTTTTTTCTTTTTTGAGACAAAATGGCCAGGGAAGAGGTAGGCCTCACTTCAGTTCAGGCTAGCGCTCTTGACTTGAAGCAACCTCATTTCAGTTTTCTGAGTGCTGGGATTACAAGTGTGATCTCCCACGCTTAGGGAAAGACAATTCAAAAATGTCTTTAATGGTTTAGGTGGAGTCAGTTGAAGTACTTGAGTTTGTAAGCAAGAGACTTTTCTGGACTATATGTATCTAGCCTAGCAGATAAGATTCCCCA
Source organism: Lophiomys imhausi (assembly GCA_907164525.1). Classification (NCBI taxonomy): domain Eukaryota; kingdom Metazoa; phylum Chordata; class Mammalia; order Rodentia; family Muridae; genus Lophiomys; species Lophiomys imhausi. The sequence goes on from CAJQZJ010032284.1 coordinate 2,408,382, forward strand.
GGAAAGGAAAGAAGTCCAAATTAAAAAGTAAATAGAAATACCCTTATGGGTAGAATACAGTTCTTACATAATTTAATTCTTAATTATGTGCAGATTTTAGTAGTTCTTGTTGTCATTTAAAAGGTCTAAATAATGTTGAGACAATATTGATCCATTATTTGTAGATTTATGCATTTTCATTTAACAATCATTGTTCAAAACTCTCTTGAGCTTCCTGCTTTAAAAATTGCATTGTAGCCGGGCGGTGGTGGCGCACGCCTTTAATTCCAGCACTTGGGAGGCAGAGGCAGGCGGATCTCTGTGAGTTCGAGGCCAGCCTGGTCTACAAAAGTGAGACCAGGACAGCCAGAGCTGTTACACAGAGAAACCCTGTCTCGAAAAACCAAAAAAAAGAAAGAAATCCCATAACCTATGGCCAATATTCACTGGTCACTAGTCACACCACACATCCACCCTGCCTTCAACTTTATAACCACTATTCTACTACAGGTCTCTATAGATTTGTTAGGAAGATTGCAGGTTTGAGGTCAGCCTGGGATACATATTGAATTTCTGTTTCAAAAGGGGTGGGGAAGCAGAGTAAACCTCTGTAATTGTATTCCTTCAATTAGTGTAAGGTTTTCATAGCTAAGTAGTGAGTCGGTGTTTCATTTTTATTAGATTTTTAGTTTTTGCAACACCAGGAGTTGAACTCAGGCCTTGTACATGCTATAAAAGAGTTCTACTACAGCCCTTATTTTCATTTTTTGTTTTTATGAGACAGGATTTCTTTGTGTAACAGAGCATTGAAACCACAGAAAACCCCCCCCCCCTCCCCCCCGGGGTTGGGGTTTAAAGGGTGTTGTTCGGTTTTTGGGGTTTTTTTTTTTTTTTTTTTTTTTTTTTTTTCATTTTGAGACAAGGTCTCAACAAGTCACATAGGCTGCCTTGAACTCACTCTGTAGCACAGCCTGGCCAGCCTTGAACTTATGACTTTCACATTTCAATCTACAAGTAGCTGTGATTATAAGCCAATACCACCAGGTCCAGCTCACTTCTTTTTATTACTGAGTAATAGTTCATTATACTAATATACTGTCCTTGTGTTTATCTACTTGTCAGTTGTTAGACAGTTGGTTATTTCTCCTTTTTTGGTATTGTGAATAAATACTGCACTGGACATTGACATACAAGTTTGTGTTTAAATCTCTGCTTTTAATTCCATTAGATACTTACCAAGAGGTGCAATTACTAAACTATAAGGATATTGTACTTAAAAATTTTTGAGTACCTGCCAGATTTTTCCACAGAAGCTGCACTGCTATCACTAATGTTTTTTTTTTAGATTTATTTTATTTATTTTATGCATATGAGTGCTCTATCTGCATGTACACCTGCGTTCCAGAAGAGGGCACCAGATCACATTGTGGATGGTTGTGAGCCACCATGTGGTTGCTGGGAATTGAACTCAGGACCTTTGGAAGAGCACTAGGCAGTGCTCTTAACCGCTGAGCCATCTCTCCAGCCCCTATCACTAATGTTTTATTGTATCTACTTTTCTAAAATCTAGTTAAGGTTGAGTAAACTGCTATTAGCTATTATTTCCATTTTCTCCCTTCTAATTTGTGCTGAGTGAATAATTTTCTATTCTGCAATGAAAGGGAACAACTGTAGTACACGGATCTTATCACTTTAATCTTTTCCTTCATTGCATTTCATTTCATCCCATTTTACAGGGTACATTTTCTGCAGCAAATTAAGGCCACAGTGAAGTGTATTTTATACTCCAAATGCTTGTTTTTGTTTTGCTTTGAGACAAGGTTTTACACTTTATCCCAGACTATCCTTGAAAACTCACTCTGCAGTCTAGACTGTCTTAACTGGATCTTCCTGTCTAACCATCTAAATACTAGGAATATAGGTGTTCACTGCCAAATGTGTCTACATGTTGCTTATTAAAGTATTAGATGCCATTGTGATTAATAATACATCAATATCTAGGTATAATTTATCTAAATTTGGTGGTTTAACCAGGTGGTGGTGGCTTAAATCCCAGCACTTAGGAGGCAGAGGCAGATGGATCTATGTGAGTTTGAGGCCAGTATGGTCTACATAGTCAGTTCCAGGACAGCCTGGGCTATACAGAGAAACCCTGTCTTGAAAAACAAAACAAACAAGCAAGCAAATTTTGGTAGTTCTTACTTTTCAGAATTAAAAAAAAATAACATCTCTCTAGTTGAATAGTTAGTAGAGATTTTATTTAGAAATTTGTTTTGTTTCCTTTTGTTTTGAGATAGAGTTTCTCTTTGTAACCCTGACTGTCCTGGAACTCAATCTGTAGAGCAGGAATTCATTCTGTAAACCAAGCTGGCCTCAGACTCACAGGGATCTGCCTGCCTCTCCCTCCCAAGTGCTGGGATTAAAGGTGTGTATCACCATATCTGATTTAAGCTTAAAAAGAAGAAGAAGAAGATTGTCGTAAGAGCAATTTGTCACTTATTTAGCTCAGGCCCCGATTTGTTTTCTATTTAGCTTGAATTTCAGCATTTGTATAGTTTGATAAATAAAACATGAAACAAGTATATTCCTAGTGATTTGGCAGCTTCACTGGAGATGGAGTAATGAATACAACTGATTATGAAGATACTTACATTTACATCACAGATACATAAGTCATTTGACTGTTAGGCTGGCCTTCCATGGTAGATTAACAAAAGCCCCATGTGAACCATGTGAGGGTATGTCCCAGCATGCTTTGCTGTACACTTGTGCTACTGCTATCAGCTAACCAAACCAAATGAGTTTTATTTCATTCTGAGTCACCTCATGACATTTTTTTAAATTGCTTCTGGCATTTCTGCATATACCCTATGGGACCTGATCATAATCTACTTACTAACCCAAGAATATCTGACACTAGCTCTCTTAAGCGTACAACATTTTGAAGGGCAGTGGCTAGACATTCTAATCATTGGATAGAAGTGCTGGGAGTGGGAGACAATTCACACTGTAGTGTGGCACAGTTTGCTAGCCTAGGGGTTAATTTACATTCTTTCATCATAATATATGTACTTCGAAGTAAAGTAATGTGCATTTTTACTTCTAAATGAATAGTTTTGGCCCCCACAGGAGCCTGTTTTCCTCTGCAGAGAATATTAATGACCTATTTGCAATGAAGTATCATACACAAAGTACCGTGTATAAGTTTAATGAATGCCTACTACTAAATTTAAATTTTGTTCTTATTTTCCTAGGATTCTGATACTTCGTGAGAAGTAGTATACAGAGCAGTAATGAACACTGGCCTCTTTTGGATTAGTTGACAACCCTCAGAAATGATGATACAGTGATATCTACTACAAGGAAGCTGAACATACTCTATTTGGAGTGAACAACCCAAATTGTCACTGGAGTTTCAAAATGACAGACCCAATGATGGACTTTTTTGATGATGCTAATCTTTTTGGTGAGACCTTAGAAGGCTTGTCAGATGATGCATTTGTACAACCAGGCCCTGTCTCACTAGTTGATGAGTTGAACTTGGGTGCAGAGTTTGAGCCTTTGCACATAGACTCACTAAACCATGTTCAAGGTACTCCAACACATCAGAAGATGGCAGATTTTGAACAGTTGAATCAGTTTGACTCAATGAAATTTCATCAAGTTAATCAGTCTTTTGGCAGCCCAGCTGAACATGTATTATCTCCACACTCTCATTTTAATTGTTCTCCAATCCATCCCCAAAACCAACCCAATGGCTTGTTTCAAGACGTAGCAGATGGCAGTCCAATGTGGGGCCATCAGACAGCTACTGGCCTTTCTAACCAAAATGGATCTCCTTTTCACCAAGGACATTCCCATTCTCTACATCAAAATAAAGGCTTTGTGGCGCACCATGATTTTGCCTTATTCCAGGCCAGTGAACATCAAACACAGTGTACATCACTTTGCTCACAGCAAAACAGAAGTAGTCTTAACCCAGGGCAAAGCTCTCTTGGCCAGCCTAAAAATTTTATGGACGTTAATGTTTGTGGCGCACACAGAGTGAATGTTAACCACCCACCACACCTAACGAATGCACCCTCCTCACAGCAGTCTCTTCCAGGGCAGTTTTCTCAGAGGGCAAACCCTCCAGCACACCACCAGGAAGGTAGTTTTAACAGACCTCCTCCAAGTATGACTTCCTGTTCTGCTAGTAACTCCCAGCAGTTTCCTGCACATTACTCCTTTGCCAGTGGTCACATGTCACCAAGCAGTCCTCTTCAGTCATCTGCCGTTCTGGCACCCAGTCATACAAATCAAACTTTATCTGATTTCGCTGGAAGTAACTCCTTTTCACCTCATAGGGGAATTAAGCAAGAATCTACTCAGCATATCCTGAACCCCACTCCATCACTGAATTCAAATAATTTTCAAATTTTGCATTCATCACATCCTCAGGGTAATTACAGCAATTCAAAATTATCTCCTGTGCACATGAACTTCCCAGATCCTGTTGACTCCGGACCTCAAATGGGTCATTTCAACGATCATGTAGAAACTAATGGTTTTTCATCGTTGGAAGAGAATCTACTTCATCAAGTGGAACCTCATACAGAACCATTTGCCGGACTTGACCCAGAAGACCTCCTTCAAGAGGGTCTCCTCCCTCAATTTGATGAATCACCATTTGGACAAGATAATTCAAATCATGTTTTAGATCATGATCTCGATCAGCAGTTTGCTTCACATCTTGTAGCACGGCCCTCTGACACGGCTCAAACTCAGTTGCAATATCAGGCTCGGAGCTGGCCTTCCTCATTGTCTAATCATCAGCATTTACACAATAGAAACCATCTGTGTTTACAGAGACAGGTATGTAGTTCTCTGCTTTCATTTTGGATATTTGAGGATGAGTGGGCGCCTGCTCCATTCAATTTAAATGAGACCACGATCAAGATTTCTTAAAATCAGAATTCTATCAAGTGTGCATATTTTGTCGGGTTTATCTTGCTGTTAAAATCTTATTCAAAAGCAATTCTTTGTATTTTGGAGCTGTAAGTTTTAATGTGTCTTGTTGCTTTTGTGTTTACTTTTAGCAGAAGGTTATTTTGTCAAAATTAAACCTTAGTAACCACAATAATTAGATATAGGAAACAACAATCTGGAGATGTTTTAGTATGAATATGATAGGCATAGAATATCGATGGTCCTGTATAAGCTCATACAGATTTATCAGCAAACCTAACATCTCCCTGATTTCTGGGTAAAGCACAGAGAAGGGAACTTAGATAACAGGCACTGTGGAGTTCACCTCCATGATCTTAACTTGTAGCTGACTGAGGCAGGGTTGCAAGTTTAGGCCAGTTGGGTACATTAGGAAAGCTATGGAGAAGCAAAACATACATCAAAACCCAGGAAGTCAAAATTATAAATCCAAATTAATGTGGAACTTCAGTTAAAATTCACTGTGTTGAAAAAAATAATAAAATGTGGGACATTTGTTTTATTTGTTAAAAAACAAAATTTGAATGTCCATGCTTTCAAAGATGTTTTTTACATTTAGTGAATCTGTGTCTCTGGATGCATATGGAAGCATGCATGCTAAGGTGCATGTAGAGGTTGGGACTCTTCTCCTTCTAGATCTGGGTTCTGGGCTCAAACTTATGTCACCATATTTGGCAGCAAGCATCCTTACCTACTGAGCTTCTCTACAGTCCCAATGTTCATCCTCAATGTTAGCATATTTATGAGGAAATTAATAATGTACATGACTTTATTAATTGATAGACTCTTTTGAAAAGCATTTTGACACAAACATAGCAAAAATAATATATCCAAAATATATTTTAAAAATGTATTATTTTATGTGTGTGGGTGTTTTGCCTTCATGTATGTCTGTGTACCATGTACATGCCTGGTGCCCACAGAGACCAGAAGAGGTTGTTGGATCTCCTGCACTGGAGTTACAGATGGTTGTGAGCTGTCATATGGTGCTGGGAATTGAGCCAGGGTCATCTGGAAGAGTAGCCAGTGCTTTTAACTGCTGAGCAATCTCTTCAGCCCCCAAAGGCATTTTATGTTTATAGCACGGAACTAGAAACATCACAGCTTATTATCATATACAAATTTAATGGATTACTATAAACATTAAAGAGGCTAACACTGAGAAAATGTTAATGATACCCTAGGAATAAGACAACTCCAAAGTATGATCATAATAAGATAGTTCAGAGTGCAGCAGGCAGTAGAACCAGACTGTGCATTAGACTCTTGGCTCCTCATATTTCAGATGTGTGACTTTGAGTTAGTTCCATAATTTCTGTATGTCTCTGGTCTCTCTCTCTTTGAGGGGGTAATTCATTTTATTTATAGCCTAGTGTGGTGACTCACACTTTTAATCCCAGTACTCAGGGGGCAGATACAGGCAGATCTCTGAGTTTGAGCCTATTCTGGCCTACAGAACATGTTCAAGGACAGCCAGAGCTACACAGAGAAATCCTTGTCTTGAAAAACAAAACCAAAGAAAGATCTATTTTATTTATGTAAATGTGTGCCCTCACAGGCCAGAGAGGGTTAGAGGAGTGCTTGGCATTAAGGCATCTGCAAGCCACCTGATATGAATGCTGAGATCTGAGGTTGGGTCCTCTGATAGAGCAGTAAGCCCTCTTAACCACTAAGCTCTCTCTCTCCAGCCCATTCCTCATCTTTACAATATAAAATAGTGAGTTGGAGTATAGTGGTGCATGCCTTTAATCCTAGCACAGGCAGGATTAGCCTGTCACATGGAGAATTCCAGGACAGCCGGGGATACATAGACCCTGTGTCTCTGTCTGTCTGTCTGTCTGTCTCTCTCTCTCTCATATTAAATAATATATATAAAATAGCAATATCATCTAAATAATAGATATTGGAAAATATTAACAAAAAATTTGAAAGTATTTGGAACTATTAGATTATAATTAGGTACTGTTTCTTCCACTCATGGAGATCGCCTGTTTTTGCCTCTGGCCTATAGTTAGGTACTTAATAAATGCCTTTGTAACTATACTTTTTTTCATAGTAGTAGTCTAATATGCAAATGGAAACATACCAGAAGGTAATTGTTTGTTTCAGGGTAATACATTTATACTTTCTTTCATCTGTATTCTGTAATTTTTGTCTTGTGAGAGTATTACCTAACAAAAATATACTAAATATAATATTTAATGAAGTCTTACTAAATTAGTACTTACGAAATGCTTCAATTTTTTTTTTTTAAATCTTCACTGTAGGGATAAGGTTATTGTGTAATTCAAATACTGATTTCTGCACGCACCCATATGGGTTGGGTTGCAATCCTTGTTCTGAGAATCTGTCTCAATGTTGTTTAAACACTGCTCACCAATTGTCCCCTGATATGCCAATAAAGCAGTTTACATCCAATCACTGAACAGGGGAGAGAATAGGGCTGGACTTCCTGCACTGCAGGGGAGCAGGAATTAAAGAGAGGAGGTAGGATTTTCAGCCTGAGGCAGAAGCAGGAGAGGTGAAAAAATATTCAGCTGAAGCCAGAGAACCACAAAGTGTAAGTATCTAAGGGATTTACTATGGAGGGAAGTCAGATTAGTTTAGTGGGTTAAGAATAGAGTAATAACTGCTCAGTTCTTGTGTTGTGAAGCCTGTTTAACAATAATATAATAGAGTTTCAATTATTTAGGTGATAGCTGGGTTAAGAGGTAAAGTGAGAAACAAACACAATGGTTTGAAGTTACACTAACATCTCACTCTTTGTAGCCATGGCTAACCTGGAATGTTCTATGTAGTCTTTGCTAGCCTTGAATACACATAGATCCTCCTGCCTCTGCCAAGTGAAATGTTCCAGTGTTTTACCTGTGAGAATGAGTCTACAATGAAATACTGTGGATTTTTTTTTTTTAAGTCTAGATCTCATGTTCATAGGCTGGCCTCGACTTCAAACTCCCTATAAATGACTTGATCTTCCTGCCTCTTGAGTGCTAGGATTTCATCCCACATGGTTAATATTCCCACTAATGCACATGGTTAATGGTTACCGGATCAACCCAAGGCCCCATGCATTATAGGCACTCTACCACTGGGCTATACACTTTGCCCTCTTTTTAGTTTCCATTTCAAGACAGATTTTTTGTTTGTTTGTTTATTTGTTTTGTTTTGTTTGAGACAGGTTCTCTCTATGTCATCTTAGCTGGCCTGTAACCTGGAAGTCAGACATGTGACTGCTTCTGACTCCCAAAAGCTAAGAGTAATGGAGTAAGTTATCGCACCTGGCTCAAGGCAGATTCTTACTAAGTTGTGTAGGTTGGTTTTGAACTAACTCTGTAGCCCAGGCAGGCTGTAAATTTACAATCCTCTGCCTCAGGATTGTATACAATCCTATACTTTATAGGTATCTGGAATTACAAGCCTTTGCCACCAAGTCCATCTTTGTTTTATTTCAAATAACATTTCAATACACTGGTTTTTAAAATTTTTATTAGCATATATTAATTATATATAATAGAAAACTTTATTATGACCTGTTCATAAATATAAGATGTCTATGTGTATCACATATATACATTTTCATGCATATAATGTATTTTGATCATATTAACACCCACTGTATTAACTTCTTTTGTCTCTTCCTCTTTATCCTCCTCCTCTTTCCAACCAGCCTCCCTTTTGCTTCTGTTTGTTGTGTGACTTAATGATTTTCATTATAGTTGCTTAAAACACTATGGCTGAGGGACTATTTGTGGGGATCTGAACACCTTTCCAGTAGCTATAACAATGATGAAAACGTCTCTCCCTCCCCTAGCAACTGCCTATAGATTCTCAGAGAGGGACAGGACCTCATGAACCTCTCTCTACTGCTTCCATGATTGAATGTTGGTGATGGATCCAATCATGTAATCATAGCTGCAGTAGACATATCATGCCTGAGAGACAACATGTCACAGCACTCTGCCCCTTCCTTGTATTTTGACCATTGTGAGGTCTTTATTCTTCCTCTTGAGACACTCTCTGAGCCTTGAATTGGCGATGCACGTGTCCCGTTATGATGGAAATTCAATATTCAGTTACTTTCAGCACTTCTCTGACTGAAAGCTGACGACAGCTGTAATCTAATGGCATACACGTGATTATTTAGGAGGCAATTGGATGGTCACATCATATCCACTTAGCAGAACAACAGTATCTTCCCTGTTGAGCCTATGGCCTTTCAAGTCATACAGTACCAGGTGTGGGGCATTTCAGATCCAGGAAACAGGGGTTGGTTATCTTCATAACAGACTTGTCACTGTTGCACCAGTGGTACATATTACTTGGCAGGTAATAGTTTAGCACACAGGGTTCACAGCTGAGTAAAAACTGTTGATGAAGTTTTCTCCCAGCATAGTACTTTCTGGGACTGTGAGGCAGACTTTGCAGGGAAGAAGCTTCCAGATCAAGTCTGAATTTATGTTTCTATGCTCTGCAACCAGAGCATAAGTGCACAGGTTTGGGAATGTTAAGATGGACATACCAAAAATACACTTAGGTATACTTTAGGGGCACAAACCTATCTTCCATTCTACTTGTTGAGTGTTAGGATTTTGCTCCCTGTACAGGAGGGAGGGTTAAACATATTAGTTAGAAGGACCCTGGAGAAATTCTCCAATGACAGAATTTAGGTTCATCTATTCAGTTTGTAAATAGTATTTTACTAGCTTCGACTAGTTGCTTTGTCCAATGTAAAATTAAATTATGAACCTTTAAACTTATTTACTTTCTTGCTTGGTTTTGTTATCTAAGAACTAACATGTTTTATTGGTTTTGTTTTCAATTCATGTTTCCAGCTTTGAAAGTAGTAAGGGCTCTCTTTTATTGACTTGTTAGGTCACATAGAGGGGTGAGGTAGCCTCCTTCATTGCTAGGCTATAAACTAGGGTACAGACATTGAAAAGAAACTCTTTTAAAACTCCATTTGTAAATCATCTTGGGGGCTGGAGAGATGGTTCAGTGGTTAAGATATTGTTCTTGCAGAGGACCCAAGTACTAGTGCCACCACCTACATCAAATAGCTCACACTGCCTTAACTCCAACTTCAGGGGATCTAATCCTCTGTCCTCTCCACTCATGTGTAGATATGTGCCTAAACATACAAATAAATAATAATAAAAACCATTTTTGAAAACATCATCTTGTTCTGTACTGATACCCTAATAAAGTTTAAAAGCTACTCTTTTTTTTTTCCTCTTTGAAAACAATCTAAAAATTTTAAAGGGCAATCCATTTGGAATGTTTTTTTATTTTTAAAAAATTATGTGTATGAGTGTTGTACCTTCATATATGTCTGTGTGTTGCTTGTGTGCCCGGTACCTAAGAAGGTCAGATTTAGGCATCAGATAGATCCCTTGGAACTGGAGTTACAGGTGTTTGTGAGCCCCTATATGGGTGCTGGGAATTGAACTTCCTTTGGAAGAGCTGCTATTGCTCTTGACCAATGAGCCATCTCTCCAGCTCAAGTGCTCTTTTTGTTTGTTTGTTATTTTTGTTGTTTTGTGTTTTCAAGACAGGGTTTCTCTGTGTAGCCCTGGGTGTCCTGGAACTCAAACTGTAGACCAGGCTAGAATTAAAGGAGACCTCTGCCTCCTCAGAGCTGGAATTAAAGGTTTGCACCACCATGGCCAACTTCTCCCTCTCTCTCTCTTTTTAAAATCAGATTCCTTTAGCTCTATCTCTTGCAATAATTATGTTTTGGATTAAGCTAGCAAGTGATATTATGCAAGTTTGGAGACTTACATACAAGTGGTGTCCTCTTTTTCTTTTTTCAATCAATACTAATTGTGAGACAGGCCTGGTGAGATGGCAGCATGTAAAAGCTCTTGCTGCACTGTCTGTCCACCGAGTTTGAACAGACTCCCAGAGTTATTCCCCATGTGTGCCCTATGCGGCATAGCTGTGCACACATACCAACAAAGTGAACTCTGAGCTAAGCCTTGTATGCTAGACGAGATATTCCTTGATCTACTTTCTGACAAGTCGGCACTTCACTTAAATTTACAAAACTCTGACAAGAACACTGAGTGTTTAAAGAGGATTTCTCTTTCTTTCTTTTTGTTTCTTTTCATTTTTTGAGACAGAGTTATCCATGTATCTCTGGCTGTCCTGGACTCACTTTAAAGAGGATTTCTAAGCTTTGCCTTTTCTTTTCCCTCAATGGCAATCATGTGGATAAATATCAAGTAGCTTTTAACAAGGGCTCACTATGTACCTTGGCTGGCCTGCAACTCTCTGTATGGACAGGGGTGCTCTCAAAAGTATTGGGAGACCTACCTCTTCCTCTCAAGTGCTGGGATTAAAGGCTTGTGTGCCATCATGCTTATTTGCCATTTGAAAAGGAGAAAAAAAGCAAGGAAAGAGGCCTGGATATAGGTTAGTGGGGAGAAAGGTCAGGAGAAGCCGCCACAAGGGTTTCCAAGTGATTATTTATTTACAACATTGTAAGCAGAAAGAATACTCACTTACCTTCATCTTTTGTTTCTGGAGAGAATAATTTTGAGATAACACTCTAAAGCCTTTTTTTTTTTTTTTGGTTTTTCGAGACAGGGTTTCTCTGTGTAGCCCTGGCTGTCCTGGACTCACTTTGTAGACCAGGCTGGCCTCGAACTCGCAAAGATCTGCCTGCCTCTGCCTCCCAAGTGCTGGGATTAAAGGCGTGCGCCACCACTGCCCGGCTCACTCTAAAGCCTTTTAAAACCTCTTTAATGACAAATATTTTGTTTTATTTTATACCAGTCTTTAGTTTTTATCTTTGCAAAGTGAAAATAACATATGAGTTAAATTCACCGTACAAGTTCTGTAGCAATGAGACGTAGAGCAGCTTAACTGCCATTCAAAACAGGAAATGTTGTTTTAGATGTGCTTATACAATGCTCTGTTAGCTTCTGTATTCTGATAATTTCTTAACTTTGCTTAACTATTTCTTGATATTATTTTTCCTCTTAAGCTACAGAGATATTTACTACTTAAAAACAAGAAAAAGTTAGGGTAGGTAGCCCATGCCAGGCTTTTTGTTTTGTTTTTATTTTTGTTTTTGTTTTTGTTTTTTTTGAGATGGGTTTCTCTGTGTAGCCCTGGCTGTGCTGGAACTCACTGTGTAGACCAGACTGGCCTCAAATTCAGGGATCCTCCTGTCTCTGCCTCCCTAGTGCTGAGATTAAAGGTGTGCAACAAGCTGCAAAGCACATTTTTAAGACAATATTTTCCTGATAAATTTAATACAAGGTTGTTATAAACAGTTGGATTATATAAAATAAAAATATGTAAAAAATATTACCACCTGTGATAATGGGTAGATATGAGTTATGACTGTGTGAGATCCTCACACTCTGGAGATTAAGGCCAGAAGATTAGGAGTTCTAGGCAAGCTTTTGCTACTTAGTGACACCCTGTCTCAAAAAGGAAGAGGAGAGAGGGGGGAGGAAAAGGATGAAATAAGAACTTGTGAGGTTGTTAGGAAAGATAACCACTGTTGACATTTTGGTATATAAGTAGCCAGTGAGGTCTATTGTACTGACTGTTTTGCAATTTTAAAGATACAAAGTTAGAAGCCAAGCCTCACTGTTGACACTTTGTTACATAAGCACCCAGTGAGACAGATCCCCTATGCACTGTTTACTAGCGAGCAACTCAGTGTACAAACCTGGATGGCTTCCACCTCCCACTTGCTACAATCTTCCTGCCTCTGCCTCCCAAAGCCTTGGATTAACCAAACACACTATGACATCCTGCTAAGGGAGTGTAATAGCTAACAACAGTGCTTGGCAAAAAGTAAGTGCTATAATCTAAAATATTTGACATACATTAACACATTGGGCCATCACAATGAACATTTCATTTGGATTTGATCATTTGCTTTCATTTACATGGGAGGAAACTGAAGTATAGAGATCATAATGAATCAAGGTACATAGTAAGCAGTCATTCATTGTTAATCAGCCCCACCTAATTTGACTGCATTATCTATCACTTTGGGCATATAGTATGTTAGTGCATTATACTATATAACAAGTATGTTAGTGCATTATACTATATAACAATGATATCCTCAGTTTTTTCCTCCTCTTCCCAATCAAAAGTCAACATTACTAGTGCTGGGGAGGTGACTCAGTGGGTAAGAGCGCTTGCTCTGCAAGCTTGAGGAAGAGTTCAGATCCTCAGCACCCAAAAGCCAGGTGTGCTGTGTACTAACTCCTGCACTGTGTGGGGGCAGAGACAGGTGGATTGCTGGGACTTGTTGGCCAATCAGTCCAGCCAAAAGATGCTGAGCTCCAAGTTCAGTTGAGACACTGTCTTGAGGAAATGAGGTAGGGAGTAATAGAGGAGGTTATCTGGTATGCTTTGGTCTCTTCCACGATATAGGCAAACGCAACCAATCCCCTTCCCCAGATACTGTTGAGAACTTTCAGTTATAGAAGACCATGGATTTCTTCAGGCAGTGTTGGTAATAGATTATCCATTAGCAGAGAGAGAATAATCTCAGGACAAGACAAACAAAAAACTTAAAAAGATTGTATATGTAAGATAACAAATGTCCCAGACGTAAACATGTTCGAAGGACTTTAGAGGCCAGAATGAGGCCTAACAAGCAGAATGAGATCGTATGTGTAGTGTATGGAAGAAGTTTCCAGTGAAGTTCTTTACTGGAAGCAGGGAAATGGAATACTAGCCCAGAATTTTCATAGGAGTTCTGTAATAGGTTGAAAATGAACTCACTTGATAGCTTAATTCAACTCTTAAAATTCTAGGCCTGTCATTTTAGGACATTATAGAATATATTATTTATATTGTCTGTATAGTTTCTGAGTAGCAATTATAATACTCTAATTCTTTAGTTAAAATCGGACATTTTAATCTAGAAGATTTGACAGAAATATCAGAACTAAGCATTATTCTTCTAGCTATAGGTAAATTCCTAGACAATTTCTATTTTGTGTTTTGGCTTACTCAGACAATCAAGATTTTTGAAATAGCTATTTTATAATAGTGAAATATGACTGACTGAGCTTCTACATTTGAGTAGCTAATCTGAAAGTATTATAAATTGATGAATTTTTTTTTACTATGGTATGGTGGTATTGATATAGGAAGAGATATCAACTGCATAATGGAGAAGCATGTGCTGCAGCTTTCAGTTAAGTTCACCCTGGCTAACTGTGTAGATAGTATCTTGCACATTTACCATAAAGAGAGTACTTTACAAATTATGGAAAAATGACAGTTTTGAACAGGTATTTCCCCCCACTTGAATATGTATTTGTATTCCCCTGAACTGACTTTTTCATGGGTTCATGGATTTTAGCCTAAGATCTTTTCGTATAATTTATGTAGCCTCTATATTTCTATATAGTCTCATATACTTAGCACAAAATGAGTTAGAAAAGCCATTACTTGCTAACTGCAACAATTTCATTTCATAGGTAAAAGTCTGTAGTATTTTTACAGGTGACCGGAAATGAGGGAAATACCCCTCTGTGGTGAGATATTATATTAAAACACTGTGTTATAGTGAGCAGTTATAATTTATTGCCTCCAATATACAAGTATTTATACCATTGTTTTTAATATAAGGTACTTAAATAGCTACAGATTTTTGGTATATTGGGGTTCTAGGAAACAATCTTTTGTAGATTGGGGAAAAAAGTTCTATATCTTGTGCTTTCCCTACCCTCTTGATAATACTAATACCACTGTGTTTCTTTATTCAGGAATTGGGATTTAGTGACCAGGAAGTTGAATTGGTCATCGGCCTTGCTATTTTTGAAGGAGATAAATAATATTCCTTTTTATCCTTAACAAGTCATTTGTTTTAAGGTTTTGGTTTTTTTTTTAATTAATTTATTTGTTTGTGTGTGTGCCTACAGAGGCACAGAGGCATCCTGGGAGGCTAGATGCATCAGAACCTCCAGGAGCTGGAGTTAGCTGTGGGTGGCTGTGAGCTGCATGATGTGGGCTGCTGGGAGCCAAACTCCAGTCCCCTGTAAGAACAGTGCACTCGAAACACTTATCTCTAGCTATTTATTGTTAACAGAATGAACCGTTTGTTTAGTAGATTTAAAGAGACAGCAGGCTTAACTGTAATCAGAGTGCAGCCTACAGCCAGATTTCTTAGTTTTAGAAAAATCTCAAGTTGATCAGACCTTGTTGATATTTGTATGTATGTATGTATATATGTATGTGTGTGTATATATATATATATATATATGTATTTGGGCTATAAGAAAGAAAGCTAAGCTGGTCGTTGGTGGCTCACACCTTCAGTCACAGCACTCTAGAGGCAGAAGCAGGTGAATCTCTGAGTTTGAGGCCAGCCTGATCTACAGAATGAGTTCCTAGACAGCAAGGGCTACATAGAGAAACCCTGTCTAAAAAAAAAAAATAAGAAAGAAAGGTAGCCTAGTTAAATGACATAGTAAAAGAAGTTTTAAAAAATTTATATCTTGCCGGGCATGGTGGTGCACGCCTTTAATCTCAGCACTCAGGAGGCAGAAGCAGGTGGATCTCTGCAAGTTCAAGGCCAGCCTGGTCTACAAAGTGAGTCCAGGACTGCCTGGGCTACACAGAGAAACCCTGTCTAAAAAATTTTTTTTCTTATCTTTCATCAAAATTTATTGTGTCTAATTGGAACTTCCCAACAAGATCAAGGATTTTAAGTTAACATCATGTTTATGAATCTGTAATTATGCATGTATTATTTGAATTTAGGTAAGTAGCTCAGAACTGCTTGTAACTTCAGCTCCAGGAGATCAAATGTCTCTGGTGTTTGTGGGCACCTGCACTCGTGTGCTTACCTACACACAAAGAAAGATGCATAATTAAAAATAATAATAATGCATATGTGTGTGTCTGTGTGAGTTTATATGCACCATGGGCATGTAGGTGCCTGGGGAGACCAGAAGAGGGCACTGGATTCCCTTGGAGCATTAGTTACAGAGTATGTGAACCATCTGGTCTGGGTGACAAAAACTGTACCCAGGTCCTCTGCAAGGGCTGTAGATGCTCTTGATCCCATTGAGTCATCAAAGAACATTTTTAGAGAGAATGTATGTGTAGTAAGATAGGCTTTTTAAAGGTTGTTGTGCTACTGTGTATTCTAAAGGCCTTTCATATACTAGGTAAAACACTCTGTGTATGTCAGGTACATGACTAAGGCCAAAGTCAGCCTTTTCCTCTCTCCCTTCTTCCTTCTTTTCCCAACGTTCCTTTCTTTTTTAAGCTATGTAGATCTAGATGTCTTAGAATTCACTATATACAAGACTGGCCTCAAATTTAAAGTAATCCTTTTGCTTTTGTTTCTTACTTGAGTTCTGGGCTACAGATGTTTACCACAGTACCCAGTTCAAAGTCATCTGTTTTACACACACACACACACACACACACACACACACACATACACACACACACACACTACAGTACCCAGTTCAAAGTCATCTGTTTTACACACACACACACACACACACACACACACACACACGAGAGAGAGAGAGAGAGAGACAGACAGACAGACAGACAGACAGACAGACAGACAGAGGACAGAGAGAAAGTCTGTGTGCACCAACACAAATAAAACCAGAACAGAGCTGGGAGATGGGTCAGCAGTTAAAGAGCCTGCTCTTTATTCTGCAAGTGTGAGATTGGCATCCAACCTGGAATTCTGATCTCAAAAGTCAGAAACAGGCTCCCTAGGGCAAGCCCACTAGCAAGAATATCTGCATAAGTGAGCACTGAACTTGAACTTGATCGAAAGATCCTGTCTCAGTAATAAAGTGGGAGTACTATAGATATTCTTGACCTCAGCCTATAGCTTCCCCACATGCACATATTCCACATGTATACGCAACATGAGAAACAGGAGAACAAAGAATGTATTGTGGTTGGTATTGCACATGCCCTGCATCCCTGTATGAGAATGTCAGATGCTCCTCCCCCTTCAAACAGGGGATGTCTGTCACCCCACTCCCACCCCCACCTGTCCTGCATTTTAAATGTAAGGCTCTAGCACTGAGCTACATTCCTAGCCCTTGGAGGGTTTTGTTTTTGAGATTAGATCTGTTGCTCTTTAGTTTAGGTTGGCCTTCAATTTGGTATGTAACCTAGGCTGGCCTCAAACCTGGGCTCTTCCTTCCTCCACTTCCTGATTTCTGGGATTTCATATGTATATCACCCTACCCTGATACCCTGTCAGTCTTTTTAATTTTAACCATTATAGTTGTAAATTCTAGTTTCCTGATACATCATGATGTTGTACATCTTTTGGTCCAAAATGCCTGTCATGTTTAGTGAACAGTTTGATGAAGTCTTTTTCAGTGAGATGCAGAAGTCAGTGTCTCCAATCTGACAAAGACCCAAAGAACTACCTGTGTCTGCACACATCTGTGTTGGAAATGGGGATGGGAGGCTGGAATGGAGGTGAAATACTCAGCAGGAGCTTAGAGAAAGAAGTCTAGTTGGCAGTTGACTGTGAATAAGAAGATACAGTAGGATATTGTTGTGTATACCTGTGACCCCAGCACTGGAGACTGAGGCAGAATTATGGGCTCAGAGCCAATCTGAGCTACAGAGTGAAACACTGTCTCCTCCCACCAAAAAAAAAAAAAAAAGGCCTAGTTATGTATTACACTCAACTAAAAGCAGATGAGTGAGAAAATAGTAGATTTAGGTTGTTCCCAGATTTTAATAATTATAAAGAAGCTTCTGGGGCTGGAGAGATGGCTTGGTGGTTGAGAGCACAGACTGCTCTTACAGAGGATCCAGGTTCAATTCCCAGAACCCACATGCTAACTCACAACTGTCTGTATGTAACTCATGCATGTGGTACACAGACATATGCAGGCAAAACACCAATACACATAAAATAAATAAATGTACTTTTTAAAAAGAAAGCTTCTATAAACATTTATGTGCAGGTTTTGAAAACTTTAATCACTCAAATAGCTGCCCTATGATAAGTATAACAATAAATCTCATATAATTAAAAATACACCCAAAAGTAAGCTTTGTTTGTTTGGTGTGTCAGGGTCTCATGGCTACTAAGCCACACTCTGTAATGGGCCTAAAGTAAGTTTTTGAATAGACACTTACTAGACTGCCTTTTTGAGAAAAGGTACTGTTTTAGTCATTTTTGTTATTGCAATAGAAAAATACTAGAGACCAAGTCATTTAGAAGAGAGGTTTATTTGGCTCACTGTTCTAGAAGCTGAGAAAACCAAGAGCATGGTGCTGACATCTGTTTAGTGGACACTTTGGTTGCATCATAACCTGACAGAAGACACCACATGATTAGACAGAGGGACTTTGCCAAAGAAAGCATGTTTCTATAAATGGCCATTCTTCTGATACTCATGAACTCACAAGTGGGTGTCTATAAAGGGAGAGCCTACAGGGTTCAGTCATTTTCCTAATACCACTAACATTTGATTTGAGGGATTATCCCTTGCTCCTGTTTTGAGACAAGGTTTCTCTGTGTAGCCATTGTTGTCCTGGAACTTGATCTGTAGACCAGCCTGGCCCCAAACTCAGAGATCTGCCTACCTCTGCCTCCCAAGTGCCTGGATTATACATGTACACCAAGCTACCAGGCTAGGTATTATTTTTAACACATAAAATTTAGGAGATAAGACTTTGTAATAACTCTAGACAAATGGAATAATAAATACAAGGTTTTAAGTAGAACATATCTAAAAATCTGATAATAGTTCAGTTTTGCTTTGCATAAAGAGTAAATGTTGGGCGTGGTGACACACACCTTTAATCTCAGCACTTGGGAGGCAGAGGCAGGTGGATCTCTGTGAGTTGAAGGCAAGCCTGATCTATAGAGAGAGTTCCAGGACAGCTAGGGTGGTTACACAGAGAAACCCTGTCTCGAAAACCTTAACTAAAAAAATTTAAAAGAAAAAAGAGTAAAGTAAATATCTGGGATTCAGTTTTGGAGAGATGATTGATATTCAGATACCGATTCAAACATAGTTTCAGTTTTTTCTTTCGTGTTTTGATTGTTACTGAAGGGAATGAAAATTATTAAAAGACCCCCTAAGTCGGCAGTAGAGCCAGGCCAGCCGCCAGGTGATTCCCGGAACTTAGCTGACCATAAACGGGTTGAAACCAAGAATGAAGGTCAATTGGGCCATGGGCCCCCAGGGCTTCAGGAACTGGCTGACCATAAAGTAGACAACAAAACAAAGATTAGATTCATTCCTGAGACAAACAGATGTAGGATGTTTCTCACTGGTTAACTAATGGGCTGGGCTGGTACATTCCAGCTGTATTTCCCCTCCCCCTTGGGTTGTGGTAAACGATGGGCTGGGCTGGTACTTCCCACCTGTAATTTCCCCCACCCCTTTAATCTGTGGTGCTCCCCCATAAAATATTGGACTCTCCCCCAAATCAGGGTCGCGGCTCCAATCCCTGCGTGGGATACGAGTGGCGCCCCTCAGTGCACTGAGCCCCCCCTTTCCCCCTTTTCCCCCCCCGAAATAAACCTCTTGCGATTGCATCAAGATGGTCTCTTGCGAGTTTTGGGGCGGCCGTGATATCCTGAGTGTCGGGTGAGGAACTTCCCTCCCCCGGGTCTTTCAGTTACATTTTCTTCCTAGGCTAGAGATGTAGGTCAGTGGGTAGAGTTCATGCCTCAGATGCCCTGGGTTTGATGCCCAGCATCATAGAAGTCTTGGCATAGTTACATATGCATGTGATCCAAGCAACTCAGAGGATGGAGGCAGAAAGATGAGAAGTCTAAAGGGATCTCAACTACATAGCAAATTCAAGGCCAGCCTGAATTGATCTGAGACTAGATCACTAAGGAGAGTAAGGGAAGGAGTGAGAACAGCAAGGAATCCTGTGTGTGTTTGTGTGTGTTATGTGTACAGCGTTCAGTATGGCCTTGTTCGTGTTGGTTAGGGTTTGAGCACATTCCCAGGATCCACATCTTATCTTTCAACCCTGACTATGCTTTGTTTAAGGATCTAGCTCCATTTTTTAGTTGTTAGTGCTCACCATTTGAAACTCAGCATGAAAGAATTGCATACACATATACTTTCTCAACTAGGTTCCTATTTCTTTTACCTTCTCTTATAACAGAATTTGGTCTAGAAACCAGCTGTTGACTTTTGCAGCTCAACCATATTCCATCAATACCTTATTGATCTCTGCATCTTTGGAAAGACATTAGAAAGAGTAAAAAAAATTTCATCCCAACTGTATTATTATTAACAATCTGATATTTTGAGAAAGCTGCTCACTTTTATTTGTATTTAAGTCGATCCCTATAAATCACTATGGTTGAATTATATGCTATATGATACAGCTAAAAAGCATGGTCCTTTAAAGAGGTTGTCTTATCTTCTGATCCATGTTCCCTTATCTAGTAGCAGTGGAATCTTAAAACTTTTTTATTTTATTTTTTATGTGTACAAGTATATTGTTGCATGTATGTGTGTGTGTGTGCCACACACATTCCTAGTGCCCAGAGGCCAGAAGAGGACATCAGACATCATGGAACTGGAGTAAACAGGGAGTTGTAACCTGTTGGAAACTGAATCAGGGTCCTTTGGAAGAGTAGCCATGGAGTGGTAGTGCTCTTAAATGCTGGACCATCTCTCTAGCTCCCCTCAGTGAGATTTGAAGCAGGTCACTTCTTTCATGCTAGTGTCCTTATCTGTAAATTAAGAGTTAATAGCAGTATAGAACTAAAACAGATCTGTCTTGAATGCTAACTAGGATGGTGTATATGAATTATTAGCAGTTGTGAGAATAGTACTTGATATCAAATAAATGGTACATTTTAGCTCTTATATCAATATTTTTTGAATTGTTTGCTCTTGTGTCCTCCTTTCTGGCCTTTTGTAAAGTCAGCCACAAGAGTGTCTGTCCTCCTCTCTTTGCTGCCCTCTGCCCCCTTGTTAATGTTATTGTTTCTCTTTCCGGATTGAAGCAGTTAATATCCATAAATACTTAGAGCAATGCCTGGCACTAACTAATTATTAAGGCATCTCTGTCTTGATATACTCCTGGAACATGCTGCCCAGATTGACCCTTCTAAAACTGTTCAGAGTGCTGCCTTTCTCTTGTAACCTTCAGTTTTCCCAAAAGAAAGGGATAAAATGCTGCATTTTCATACAGCTACCAGATGATTTATGAAGAACAGCTGTAAAAGGGACATTAATAAAAAGATGACCCTGAGCAGTGATCGCACACCTCTAATCCCAGCACTTGGGAGGCAGAGTTCAAGGCCAACCAAGTGTACAAAGGGAGCTCCAAGACAGCCAGGGCTACACAGAGAAACCCTGTCTTGAAGAAAGAAAAAAAAAACAACAAAAAAATAAATTTGAATTTTGAAGCATTAAAGTTTTAACTATTTAAAGACACTGCTTACTAAAATAGTCTCCTTCATAGAAAGAGTCAGGAGTGATGGAGCATGCCTTAAATTCCAACACTCCAAGGTGGGAGTGGGTTCCAGGGTAACAGAAACTGACCCTATCTCAAACAAACAAAACCAAAACAAAGTCAAGTCAACTTGTTATTTATTTATTTTTAATATTTTATTTCTTTATTATGTATACAGTGTTCTGTCTGCAGGTATATCTGCAGGCCAGAAGAGGGCACCAGATCTCATTATAGATGGTTATGAGCCACCATGTGCTTGCTGGGAACTGAACTCATGACCTCTGGAAGAGCAGCCAGTGCTCTTAACCTCTGAGCTATCTCTCCAGCCCCCTTGTTATTTATTTTTAACAAGACATTAAACTTAAATTTTATTTGTGAGGTTCATTAAACTTAAATTTTATTTGTGAGGTTCATTAAACTTAAATTTTATTTGTGAGGTTTTGTTAAAATAATATGAAGAGTAAAGGTCAAAACCGTTGAGGTTTTTTTTGTTGGAAAATCCATGTGTTCATAGAGATAATGAAAATAGGTTCATTTCTCACTTTAAAAAACAACAGTTTTGTTATCATTGCCTTTAGATGACACAGAAAGAGACTTAATTTCTGAACAAATCACTTGTTAAGTGTTCATTTGCATGACCTGCTTTTTAACCCTTTGCTCATTGGCAACTATTTTTAATAGTTTACACATTTTATTAGAATTTTGTGAAGAAAAGTATTTTTCTCCATTAAAAGTTGCATTGGAAGCCGGGCAGTGGTGGCGCACGCCTTTAATCCCAGCACTTGGGAGGCAGAGGCAGGCGGATCTTTGCGAGTTCGAGGCCAGCCTGGTCTACAAAGTGAGTCCAGGACAGCCAGGGCTACAAAAAAAAACCCTGTCTTAAAAAACAAAAAAAAAAAAAAAAAAAAAAAAAAAAGAAAAGGAAAAAGAAAAAAGTTGCATTGGATTAAAAAAAAATCCTGAGCCACATAAAGCCATTTCTCCACTGTTTTATTCCCTGTTGATTTAAAAAAAAAAAAAAAACTATCCTTTTATGTGTATTTTTAAAAGCCTGTCTTTAGGAAGCGGCAGATCGAGAGTTAACATGTTACCGAGGGAAGAGCAGTCCATTGGGGGTTAAGCTGTGGAGTCTAATGGAATAATAACTGGTAGCACCATCTGCTGGCCTACTTCCGCAGAAGGAGTCAGTATTTTTAACGACATCTCTAATATTCATGCTGATGCATTTTGATGCTTTGTGCATTCATTTCTTTCTGTGCTTTGTTGGAATCTGGCTATCTGCTTACAGCTATTGAGGAAACAGCTTTTAGGAGTGGTTGCAGCCTTTAATACAGCTAAAGAGGATGAACAGTAGATGTAAACTTGCCAAGGCAGGAATGTGTTGATAAATCAAAATGTGTATTTGTGGACGGTCGTGCATCTCTGGGTTGCTGCTTGCTAAATAGGCCATTTAGGAATCTTCTTTCAATGGTTTTTCCTTGAGCACTACCTGGGGTGGTGAAAACGCAGAGGGCGAGCCTTTGTCTGACGCCAAAAATGTCTTCAGTAAAGAGGCCAAGAGGAAGGGTAAGTGAAAGCCTGAATGAGTGGGAGGAGGAGGGGTTCTTTGGGCTAAAAGGCTAATGGGATTGAATAACCCTCCTCGTTACTGGCTGCTGCTGCTGCTGCTGCTGCTGCTGCTGCGGGACTCGCAGGGCATCGCCATCTTGAGCGTGGTGCTGTTTTCTCAGCCTTGGCTATTTGTTGTTGTAGTCTGTAGGCCTTAAGGTGGCATTTTAGAGATCGTGTCTAAGCCTGCCTTCCCTTCCTAGTGCTGTGGCACTGCTCTGAAACCTGGATGAGGCAGGTATAGAAAAGACACCCAGTAGGACACAGTGGAATCGGCGTGAAAATGTGGCTGGAAATCCCTGGTTTTTCCCTCTGCTGTAGTTACGGGTAAGAGCGTAGCAGAGCTGTGGTCCAAGCCTGTGGGGATGAGTGTGTGTTTGGAGAGAGAATTCTGTTAAAACGTTCTCGGTCTTCTTGTGAGGTTGCGAAAATGTTAATAATTGTAATATAAAACTATAAAACTTGTTTCTTTCCCAAATTGTTTGAGAAAAGTCATAATAAAGAAAAAGACAAAAATCCATGTTTAACTCTTTCGTGGAAAAACTAAAACTTTCTTTGATTTTAGATATGAGAATGTCTGTTTACTAACTACCTCGCTGTGCTGTTGCATTAAAATGATTTTGTGTTCTCTTCTACTCTTTAAACAGGGTCTTTATTTTTCTAAAACTCAAAATAAGGAGAAGTGATTCTCAGTGACAATAGCTATTTTTGAATTTAATAATAAGTTTAGAGTTTTGGAGGAAAGGTGAAAGAAAAATACTTTCATCCTAAATGTAAATAATAGTTACAGGACATAATTTGAAATAACTGTATTTATAGGACAAAACCCGAAATCTAAGCATGCTCTAGAAATATCAATAAATCCATCTTTCTCTAACCTTTATTTTCAAGTCTGAGTTGAACTGTTTACTCTATACTAACTTCCAGAGAAGCAGAACATCTTACTTTTTTTACCTTTGTAGCACCCACGTATTTGTTTATGTCAGGGTTTTTAAAAATATTCTTCAGTATATTCTATGAATTTTTTTTTTCTTTTTTGATTTCCCTAGCCTCCGTCTTCCAAGAAGAGTGATGGTTCTGGGACATGTACTAAGTTACAGAATACCCAGGTGAGGGTCATGTCTGAGAAGAAGCCAAGGAAAAAGGTGGAAACAGAAAGCAAGCAAGAAAAGGCTAATCGTATAATATCGGAGGCCATAGCAAGAGCAAAGGAGCGTGGGGAACGCAATATTCCACGAGTGATGAGCCCCGAGAACTTTCCTAGTGCTTCAGGTGAAGGGAAAGAAGAAAAGAGAGGTCGAAGGATGAAACCGAAGCCGAAAGACAGAGACTACAAACGGCCAAAGACCTGTTCTAAGTTGAAAGAGAAGACAAAGATTAGGTAAGTTGATTATTAATTAAATCTAACGTTTTCTAGTTTTTGCTGAAGTCCAACTTATGTAACCTTTTTTTTTCTGATTTTTATTTGAGTGTGATACATAGATTCCATTAGGAGAATTTTACATTGCTGGCTACCATGTACACTTTATTTCCATTTTCAATGAATTATGTAGTACTCTGGGGTCTCCCAAATATTACTTTTCTGCTAACATAGTATTTTGTGTGTTGTAGTTATTAATACAAAGGGAGGGGAATAAAAATCCTTATTTTTGTGACAGTTGCAAAGTCACTTTCTTTAAAGACATATTTGAAATTCTTTCAGGGTGTCTTTACCTCTTAGTGGCATGGTAACTCACAGGGTGTCTAATAGTTTAAAAGCATGATATAGGGTATTTTCTCAGAAAACCCAGCCACTCAGAAACTCTGGACTGCTGGTCAACAATTAAAATAAGCATTTATTGATTTACCTTATGTAATAAAGAGGCCAGGATTAATGCTTCAAGAAAATTCTAAGAGCAAAGAGAAATACTTGCCATTTATTTGTTTATAGCTATTTATTTTTATTATTGTGTTTTTTGTAGTGTCAAGGATCAAAACCTCAGTCTTTGTTTTTTTGTTTTAAAATTTAAAACCAAGGTCTTATACATGGCAAACACCCCGTAGCTCACCTTCATTCCCAGTACCAATTACATGTATTTTAATGTGACTGTTTATATATTGTCAAAAAATAAATATATGCAGGCTTTGTATGTAAAGCTAAGCATAATATAAGCTTATCATGGCCTACAATTGTTCTCACAGGACTATTTAGTCATTTTTGAAGCTTTATGCAGAATTTTGCATAAAGTGCTTTATCTAGGTTAATGTAAATTTTTTGTTGTTCACATACACATACATACACAAAGAACATAGTAAATTGAGAATTCCTCTGTATAAGACTTCTATGGTTTTCTTAAATTATTGCTATCTAGGTTACCAGCAAATTGAAATTTTTTTATTTTCATTCTGAGGTAGTCAAATGAATGCAGTCTGTTCTTAGATAATAATCAATAAACAATATTATTATTGGTTGTACAATTTGCAGACAACTAAAGTGAAATTAAAAGTTAAATTTGTACTCCTTTGTTTTTTAAAAAAGATATATCATCCTTATGTCAGCAGTCTTCATAGCCAGCATAAATTGTGCTGACATTCTTTTTTTTTTTTTAGATTTATTTATTCTTTTTTCTGTGTATGCCTGAGTGTATGCATTTATAGTCAGTTGAGCCTTCATGTAGACTCTGGGAACTGAACCCAGGTCCTCTATAAGAGAAACAAGTACTCTTAACCCCTGAGACATTTCTTCAGCCCTTATTCATTTTTATTTTAAATTTCTTTCATTTTTTTAAATAAAAGTACTCGTTTTTCCAAAATTATATCTACCTTTCACCATACTAAAAGTTAATATTGTTAAGATTTTTCTAATTTAATTTTTTCGGAGATATGGGCAGAAAAATATAATAATTAGGAGGATAATACTTTGAAAACAGTGATATTGTAATTGGTAGATATGCTTCAAAGGATATAATAATTGTTATTTGCATTAAGTCAGAGGATGAAGGAGACCCAGGCATCTAGAGACAAGTAATACCAGACCTAAACCTGATTTAAGAAAAAAATTCTAAGTACAGAAAGTAAAAATAGGAATAAGTTAATCAAAGAGAAACATGGATTAAAAAAAATGTGAGTTAGTATTATTGGAAATAGTAAAATTCCATGTGCTGTGGAAGGAGAATGGGTTTGTTGTTGTTTTTCACTTTTTATTTACTGAGACTGGCTTGGAACCCATTATGTAGAGCAGGCTGGCCTCAAACTTAATATGTCTTACCGCTTCTGCCTCATCAGTTCTAGAATTACAGGCAAGTGCCACCATGCCTGACTTTAGCTCATTTTTTAAGAGTTGTATTTTTGTTTAAAATGTAATTAGATTATTTAAAATAAAATCTAATACTATATCACCAACTACTTTAATGCTTTTTTTTTTTTTTCCTTCTCCCCTGCCCCTCAAGTATGCCAATCTCTAGTAAGCAAAAAAAAGTGTTTGGAATCAATTGTACCAAAAACGTTGGGGTTTTTGTTGTTGTTTTGGTTTGGTTTGGTTGGTTAGTTTTGATCTTTTTTGTTTTGTATTTTGATTTTTTTCTGTCTTGGTTAAATACATGTCAAGATACTAAGTAGTTGGTACAAGGTATGATAATATATGAGCTTTGTGACAGTTTGTGTCAAGCTGGACATTAACCAAAGGCATTGCATATGGTAGGCAAACAGTCCACCATTAAGCTACAATCCTTTACCTAGGACTTTTTGATAGAGGAATTTTAAATTGCAGGAAAGTAAGGAAAATTGAATCTTACCTGCTTATTATGAAGTTGTTAGAGTAAATAAATAATCTTGATTAGCTTTATCACTCAGATTTAAAAAATACTGTTATATGTCAGG
This sequence comes from Lophiomys imhausi, assembly GCA_907164525.1. Taxonomy (NCBI): domain Eukaryota; kingdom Metazoa; phylum Chordata; class Mammalia; order Rodentia; family Muridae; genus Lophiomys; species Lophiomys imhausi. The sequence continues at coordinate 2,435,232 of CAJQZJ010032284.1, forward strand.
AAAAACATAATAAAAAAACTTAAATTGCATTTATGCATGGAAGTCAGGTCATTTATGCTTGGTGACAAGCCACTTTACCCCCTGAACCATCTCACCAACATGGAATAAAATATTAGTGTGGAATGCAGAGTTTCTCTATTAGCCATTTAAAATAATTCATTATTATGACGTCTAATAAGGCAGCATGCTTTCTTGTTTTGAACTTGCTGAGTTCTTCATTCAGTTATTTATTACAGGGCTGGAGGTCAAGCCCATATCCTTTGCTCGGCAAGCACTCTCCCACTAACCTGCATTCCCAATCCTAGTTCTGTTGGTGTTCTTGGGTTTGTTTGTTGTTGTTTGGAAGGGTGACTTTTTGGTTTTTTGAGACAGGCCTTACTTATAACCTTTCCTGGTTGACCTGGAACCCACAGAAGTCAGCCAGCCTCTGCATCTTGCATGCTGGTATTAGAGGGTTGCACCACCATGCCCAGCTCGCAGCCCTTGTTTTTCATTGTTATATGAGGAGTCATTTAATTAAAGATCAGTTTCTGTTATTGTAAGTAGCATAATATGATATGTGAATTTTTCCTTAAAAAAAATCAGATTTCCTATGAACTTTAGAGTTGTTCTGTTAGTGCCTAATTACTGATACCAATGCTTTAGAAAACAGTGCCTGGTTCATTTTAACTGTTTTCCCATCCCCACAGTGTTAAGTATAAATTTAGAAAGTGTATTTGGAGACTGGAGAGATGACTCAGTGGTTAGGCTTGGATACTATTAAAAGATGCAAGTGTAGTTTCTAGCACCCATGTCAGGAGGCTCTCAGCTGCTCCAGCTGCAGAGGATCCAGCCCCCCTCTTCTGGCCTCCATGGGCAAAACACTTATGTATGTAGACACACATGTATAACTGAAAAGTAAAATAAATCTTAAAAGGATTTGTAACCCATCATTTATTGATGATAGCCAGTCATAATTGGTATTTATTTAACTCATAGGTATGATTTGATATAAACCAGGGACATTAATCTGAAGGAAAAAAAATCATTGCTTTAGTATTCTGAAACCTTTTCATTTTTATGAAAAAAGCTTGATGTGTGTGTGTATGTGTGTGTGTGTGTGTGTGTGTGTGTGTGTGTGTGTGTGTGTGTGTGGTGTAGTATAGTATATGTATTTGCATGGGTGTGTGAGGGAGCATGTGTCTACACATGATGTGCACATAGAGTCCAGAGGTCTTTCTTTAATCAGGGGTCCGGCTGAACCACTCTCCACCAGTTTTTGTTTTGTTTTGTTTTGTTTTGAGACCAGGCTATCTTTGTACCTGGAGCTCACTGATCTGGCTAGCCTAGCTGGCAGGAGTGTGAGGACTTGCCTGAGTTTTACATGGGTGCTGGGTACTCAAATTCCAGCCCTCTTGCTTGAACAGCAGCCCTCAGCAATTGAAGTGTCTCTCAAGTCTCTGCCCCTAGAGTGATCTTATTCGTTTGTATGTGTGATGGTATATGTCTGTGTGGTATGTATGTCTGAATGTGGTGGGCACACATGTGCACTGAATGTGGAGGTCAGATTGATCTTATCTGACTCTACTTTAAAACAATTTCTCACTGAATCCAAAATTTGCTTGCTCTGCCAGTCTAGCTAGCCAGATTGCCCTGGAGATCCTCTGTTTCTGAAGATCTTGGGATTGCAGGCAGGCCACTGCTGTGCCTACAGAGAGGCTGGAAGTGGGGAACTCTGGTCCTCCTTATTGTATGATAGGCATCAACTGAATTTATGTGTATATATGTGTGCCTGTGAAGGCTTATTTTCAGTACACGTGTGCAGGTGCTCTCAGAAGTTAGAGGGTGTCAGATCCTCTGGAACAGGAGCTGCAGTAGTTGAGAGCCATCTGATGAGGGTACTGGGAACCAAATCCAGGTCTTCTGCAAGATCAGCATTCTCTTAAACTGTTGAGACATTGCTCTAGCCCCTAGATTGGCACTTTTTAGATGTGAGCAGTAGAATGTTCTTTTCAGAGCACTTTATCTCATTTAATTTTTGTAATAATTCTGAGACATAGCTTGGACATATGATATGTTAATGTGATTAAATTCTTTGATTTTGGAGCCAATTGCATTTAGTTACTAGCAGTAAAAATCTGTAAAGATACTTACCTGCCATCTTTAGAAGAGGGATTATCTTATTGTATGTCTCATAGTATCGTTTTGAGGAGGAAATAGGTTAACATTTAAAACAAATAAAACAATATCTAGAATATATGTAGTGATCAGTAGATGCAAGCTATTATTATTTTCTGAGACCATAAATAGCATATAGCTTATTTAGGAAAGAAGTCAAGGCCAGGAGCGACACATCTTCTTAAAGTTTATACTCATTCACTGCCTAGGTTATCTCTCTCTTAAGGCTTTGTTCCTAAGTAAGGTCAGTTTAAAAATTAAACAGAAAAAAATATGAAGAAACAGCAACAACAGAATTCAGTAACTGCTTTATTCTGTTGTCTGAGTCTTTCTTTTGTGATGCTGTGGGTTGAACCCACTGTCTCACATGTGAATGTGTTATAGGAGACACTCACTGAGCTGTGCTGTCAGTCCAGTTGTTGCTACTTTCTTCTTCTTCTTCTTCTTCTTCTTCTTCTTCTTCTTCTTCTTCTTCTT
>CAJQZJ010032284.1:2455657-2480887 GCA_907164525.1 Lophiomys imhausi
CACACACACACACACACACACACACACACACACACACACACACACACGTAAGCTATCGCTCATATACATAAAATAAAAATTATCTACCAAAATTTTTTTCTAAGACCTTAAAAAAATTTCTAAATATTCAAACTGAGTATACTTGTAAAAAAAAATCAATTTAAGGCCCAACTCTTATTTTAGAGGAGTAGGGTCGATTCAGTACACAGTGGTATGCCTCACTGCTGTTTAACTACAGTGTCAGACCATCTGGCACCTCTTGTAACCACTGGAGGCATCTGGCATGCACATGGTGCACATACAGACATGCAGAACACAAAGGTACACATAAAAATCTTTCTTTAAAAAGTGGTTACTTTGTTTTTATTGATGGAAGGTAGTATGTAAGTTATTTTATAAACATTTTCTAATTAAACTATCTACTTCTTTACAAGTAGCCAAATGAAAAACGATTTCTTTTTTAGTCTGTTATTTACTACTTGGTAAAGTGGTGCTCATTGCCATATGAAGATAGCACTTGGGAATTGAAAGAAGATGTAGATCTTGCAAAAATTGAAGAATTTGAAGAACTGCAAGCTGCAAGGCCTGACACAAGACATTTGGTGAGAGCCTTTCTTAGATCACTTCTTAAGATGTTAGCACTTTGCTGGCAGGTTTAAGGTTATCTTTAAATTTTGTGTTCGTGGAGTATATGGATTCACAACCAAAGCTTTCTGCATCTAAGCATACACACTTCTCTCATAGATCCACAGCCCTAAATTTCAGGTAATAGAGTCCTTGGTGTATAAATGATAACAATATTCTTTTAATTGCTACATAATATTCCATGCAACTAATTTGACTCTTCTCCATTGTTACCTAATCCTTGTTTTTTGTTTTGTTTTTGCTATTATAAACAATGCTTCACTGAATAATAAGTCCTCATATAGTTTAACAGTTCTCCCTGGCTGGGTGGTGATGGCACATGTTTAATTCCAGTACTGGGGAGGCAGATGCAGATGGAACCGAGTCAAGTCCAGCTGTGCTGCATAGTGAGTCCAGGACAGCCAGGGCTACACATAGAAACCATGTCTTGAAAAACAAAACAAAACACACACTTACCCTGTCTCTGAATTTAAATTTCTATTGTCTCTTTCAGATTATTTATATAAATTGTACTGTAATGTGAGCCATACTTATATTTTTTTTTTGGAGGAGTCTGAGTAAAATTAACTTGATGTATATTAGGTAAAATTTCATCATAATACCGTACGCTTTGGCTTCTAGGTTCTTTTAAAAGAAAGGTTTCTTGCCATGAGTAAGTTTTATGGAAGATAAGCACCTGAAATATATCATTCATTTTATTTTTGTTCACAAAGGATCGTCCTCCCTCCAATATTTGGAAGAAAATAGATCAATCCAGGGACTATAAAAATGGTAATCAACTCAGGGAATATCAACTAGAAGGACTCAACTGGCTTTTGTTCAATTGGTATAATAGGTATGTAGTATATCGTGTGAAAAAATTTTAGTGTATTCATTTTTTGTATATGCCAAAATATGTTAATTAAAATGGGTACTTACATGTTTATACTGTTAGTGCCAAGAAGTCTTTATTATCTCAGGTAAAGATACCTCAGAAAAATAATTTAAGTTACAATTTTGGATGCCTCTTTTTTTTTTTTTTTTTTTTTTTCTTCGAGACAGGGTTTCTCTGAATATCTCTGGCTGTCCTGGACTCGCTTTGTAGACCAGGCTGGCCTCGAACTCACAAAGATCCGCCTGGATGCCTCTTTTAACGTTGCTTCATTTAAGTATGTATCACTTACGTGTTTGTTGATTTATAGTTAAATTTGAAATAACTTTCCCATAGACTCAAAATATCCACTGTTTTAGCCTTTCAACATACAATTTATGTCAACAATTGTATCTGTACAGAGAGTTGTATGTTAACACCTGTAGAAATTATATAAAGCCCTAATATTTAATGTAAATCTCAAATGACATAAACTATTTGCAATTAATGAATATAAAATTATGGGATTATAAGAATGAATTTCCCTTGACTATTGTTCATTTTCTAAGTTGTTCAAAATGATTTATAGAATATTTCTCAAATAATTTGTTGAGGTAAAAAGATAACTTCCAAAAAGTTAAAGGATGATACCATAAATGAGGATGAAGTATATGTATAATAGTATGTACAGATATCAAATGAAATTTCTACTCCTAGACATAATAGCAAAAATTTAATAGAACTTGTTTTGAAAATCCCTTTTTTCGTGTTTTAATTCTCATTTCATTCTTCTGGGTTGTTACACTTAGTTATGTTGAGTTATATGGTTCAATTAGGTGGCATGAGAATGACCTCCTAGCGTATGAAGTGTTCTTTTCTCTGATTTGTGCTTTATAAATATTAATCATTATTTTCTCTAAGAAATATGCAGCTAAATAATACATTTAAAAATTTGTCTTCACTCAATAGTGCTCCTTTGCATTTTGATATTGCCTGGCTTAAATGTTCACCATTTTCCTCTCACCCCTTACCATAACTCTGTCCTGACCACTCTGTATAGTATGACTGCTTCATAAAGAAACCAGGGACAATAGATGTGACGTTTCAGATTTTTGTCTACTTTCATGTCCAGTCCTTCTAGCACTGCTCCAAATTCATAGCTCTAACCTCTTGTAGCACAACCGTGATTAAATCTTGCTACCTCACCTCTACAGACTGTCTTGTGTCCAGTCTTCAGCCAGCTCTCACTTTTATATTTTCAGGCTATGCTGGAAGACTTTGCCTAAATTTATAAAAATTTGGATATTTCTTTATAAAAATGAAATAGAAAATTGTAAGTCTTTGACTCTGCTTTTCCTTCTAACTACCCCAAGCCCTCTTTGTAACTTCTGCACAAAACTAGAGCTCCCCATTTACTTCTTCTTTGCTGTTTTCTTTTCAGTCTGTTACAGTCTAGATTTCTGCTGTTAGTTGTTCACTCTATTGCCTATGTTGTGTTGATGTAGAATTCACTGTGTAGACCAGGCTAGTGTCAAACTGACGACCGTCCGTTTGTGTCAGTCTCACCGGGGTCACAGGCATGTGTCTCTGTATCTAGTTTTGGACTTTGTTTCCGTGTTTCTCTGAAACTTCTTATTTCCCAATTCTTAGCCTTCAACTCATCTCTCTTGCATTAAATATATACAAATTTCCACTTCCTCCTTTAAACTGTCTTCCCATTCTTATTACCAACACCTTCTACAGTGTGACTCTCTCTAAGATCCTTAACATCTCTGTGATGATTGCTTTCAATGGTTTGCTGGTTCCTCTTCTATATTTTAGCTGTTAGTTTTTTCCTCCTGCCCTAGATTTTACCTTTATTTCATTTCTTAGATTCCGCATTTTTTCTCCCTAAGCCATCTCAACAACTCCTTTTAGACTAGCCAATATTTGAATTATTATGTCATGTATTTTGTCTTTACCTGCCTGAATATGTGATTCAACAGTCTCTGTAGATATATATTAAATTCAAAATTAATCTTACTTTCTATTTTCTTCGTATCTATTTTCTTCCTTTCCATATTTCCCATATAATTAATAATAGCACATTTCATTTAGTCACTCAAACCAAAGTCTGGATGTTACCCAATGCATGTAGTCGCTAAACAGGGTCAAGTTGTCATAACTCTGGCGTGTTCTGCCTTCTGAACATCTTTAGTCCCTGTGCCTGACCTTACTGTCCTGCACCTTACCAGACAGTGCCGAGGCTTCTAGTCCTTCGCTCTCTGCTGTCTCCCTGCTGTAGCACTGGAGTGAGGTTTACAATGCAAACCTAATTTTACTGTATTTTAAAAAGATTTTCAGTGCCTGACTGTGTAACAGAATGATGTCTAATCTCTTCCATTCGTGACTCTGACTTTTCTCACTTCCTTCTCTTTTCCTTCTTGATCATATTAAGCAACTCTTGGTCCCCTGGTTCATACTTTTTATTTTGTACTTCTGATCCTTTGCTTTGTCCTTTGAAAACTCTTATCAACAACTGGCCTGAAGTTTTCTCCTTTTTTGTAGTCAGTGTTTTATTTATTGTCATATCCCTCTGGTGTTCCATAAACACATTTACTCTGTTATTCCCTGGCCACATAGCAAAATCATCTTGGAATTCATTTTTAAAATTGCAACTGCTTAGATCTCATTCCATACCCACTGAATCAGAATGTATAGAGGAAAGACTTAGAAGTCATCTGTTTATTTGGTTTTTTGTTTGCTTGTTTTCAGGCTCAGTAGGCTCTTCTGATGTAAGTCACAGGCAAATGCCACTGCTAAATTTGTTCTTCTACAGTAGCACAATGCATGACTTCTTATTTATGTATTTGCATATCTGCTTCTCTAATAGATACAAGCCCCTGGAAGGCAGAGAACATGTTTTATTTCTTTTGTATCCCATCTTCTCATACTGTCCCAAGATAATAGAAGGTATTTAATAAATGCTCCCTGAATATCTGACATGCCTTGGCTTGCTCTTACTTTTTCTCTCCTAAAATCAAACACTTACTGGGCAATATCTTTTTTTGAAGCTACAAAAATCTTTAGTATTCCCCTACAGGATTATAGTAAAATTGTAGTCTTGAGCTTACTCTGCATTTCAGCAACTTTTTATGTTTTTATAAATCAAGTATTTTCATTTGGATCTTTGCTGCTTTTTGTATACTTCTCTTCAAAAAAAGCAATAGTGTTCCGAAAAGCCCGATGTGTGTATTCATGGATAATTGGATCTTTGCTGCTTTTTGTATACTTCTCTTCAAAAAAAGCAATAGTGTTCAGAAAAGCCCGATGTGTGTATTCATGGATAATATATTTATTTATTTCAGACGAAACTGCATCTTAGCAGATGAAATGGGTCTTGGCAAAACCATCCAGTCAATTACATTCCTCTATGAAATCCTTGTGACTGGTATACGAGGACCTTTCCTGATTATCGCACCACTTTCTACTATTGCAAACTGGGAGAGAGAATTCCGTACATGGACTGATATTAACGTTGTGGTTTACCACGGGAGCCTGATTAGCAGACAGATGATACAGCAATATGAGATGTACTTCAGGGATTCACAGGTGTGCTGTTACTGATTTTATTTATTTTTCTTAAAAGACTGTGACTGTGTAAGACAATATTACATGTCAACAATTTACAGTTTGACACAGATTTAACTTGCATGCTTACCTCTTATGTTAGGCTCACTAGTATTTATATTGTGATAGATTTAGTAGCTGAAAAGCAATGACTAAAGCCAGTTTAATATTTCTAGTTCTCTATAGCAATTTACAAATGCATAAATTGATTATAGTCTACAATTTTTTAACTAGAATAATTTGTTTTTATTTTTCTAACTCATTTTAAATGTACATTATTTCTTGATAATAATGTCTGTCTTTGATTGCTCTCTTGTTCCTTCACTATCCTCTCTCTCAATACTTACTCTTCAGTGACTAGGATGACACTAAGTGCATACTGAAGTGAGACTGGGTTCTTTTTCATGTTCAATGTATTTTGATTTTAGAGTTATTTGTTTTAAAATTTGGTGTATGCACTGGCAGGGGTAGCTCCACAGTAAAGCACCTGTGTAGCATGCATGATAACCCTCTGACCCTGACAGACACAGACAGATACAGAGACATAGACATAGACAGACAGACAGAACAAAGTGGAAAAACGTAAAAATCCAAGTTGTGGTCTTGAATGTTACTAAACAATCCTGACAGAATTAGACTGTTTAGTTGGAACAGGCTGGCCACCTCAGTAGCACGTAAATTCCTTTTTCTCATTCAGTGCTTTGTCCTAAAATAATGACTGTGCAGTACGGCCATACGATGACAGTGGAAGCCAAAGCAAGGCACAGTGCGGAGCCTTGGGCTTTTGCTTTCAGTTATAGCTCATTTTCTGATGTATTTCCTGCTGAGAATGAAAGGCAGGTGTTTGCATAACGTTTTCCTCCTGCTTCCAAAGTTAACACTATGTCCTGTGTATGAAATTGAACGTATAAACAACTGTTTATTTCTCAGCCACATAGGAAAGAAAGTACCACTGTTTCACATTGACAGTCTCTATGTCACCTTGGATTCTAGTTTGATTCCCTCATGTAGTATATTACTCTTTATCAAACATTTGCAGAATTTTGAAGTTCTATGGTATCATAAAAAATGATTATGTAACTTTTTTTTTTTTTTTTAAAGATGCTGTATAGCTCAGGCTGTCCTTAAACTCATGGGAGTCTTCCCACTTTAGCTTCCAAGTACTGGGGTTACAGGCATGTGCCTCCATGCCTGTTTTCTGAGTTCACTTTTTATAGAAAACTCAACTAAAATCGTGAGAACTTAAGAGTTTTTTTTTAATCTCAGCTGTAACTTTAATATAAATATCATAGTTTAGTATGATAGGCTAGAACTGAGAGATTCTTGATGCATACTATACTGAGTATTATATATCAAATGTTATAATTTATGAGTAATGTTAAAGTTTCCAAGATAATAGCTGAAGAGATTTTTAATTTCAAAATGACTCATAAGGACAAAATATATTAGTATTATAATGCAAATATGTGTATTGATACAAGTTTTAGAGTTGTCTTACAAATATATTTTAATAAGTTGTTGGATATTTTCTTATGTGTTTTCAAGTTACTGACTAGCTTAAGAATTGTAATAGTAGCAAAACCTTGCTAAATTTTTACTTGGGAAAGAGTATTATAAAGGAATACTATCTTTAAACAATTATTTACTGTGTTCCAAATGTTCTTTTAAACAGTTTATATATATCCTTTTACTTAATATTTATAATTACAAACCTTGTAAAATAGATTTTATTAAATTAACTTTATACTTGAGTGAAATGAGTCATAAATTATGTGGATTACATGTGTGGGTACAATAGCAGAGCAAAACTGTTATTAATCAAACTCAAGAATCCTGGTTATAATATACATCTTGTTTTCAAAACTTTATAAATGCCACCAGTTTTTGCCTTGTACCTATGGTAATCATAATCTACTAGAGTTGCTGCTTAATTTAGTGGACAGCGTTTGGAATCAGTATGTGATAATCTATAAACAAACCAAAACCCAAACTAAATAAGAAAACACAGTTCTTCTCAACTTTCCTTCTTTTAATACCTAAGAGTTGGTGTCTCTCTTGCACTTAGGGTTATTATCTTCATAAACTTGGTGATATTTTGCATTACCCTTCCTCTAAACTTCCGGGGTAGCTGTCCAGTCTGATCATCCTGTCAAAGATTTCATTCATATGCATAACTCTAAATTACCTCTATGCTGACAGAAACTCCCCAAAACTATATCAACTCTAAATTCTTTCCTAAATTTCAGAATCCTATAAAATGCCTAGTTAACATCTCCACTTGCATATGGCTAATGCACAGCTCAGTCTTAACATGTACAGGACAACAATCATTGGCTTTCTTGTGTTAGTGAACAGCACTTCCACAATCCAGTTGTTCAAGCCAAAGCTCTAGGCCAGTGGTTTTCAACCTTCCTAATGCTGTGACCCTTTAATACAGTTTGTCATGTGGTGAACCCAACCATAAAATTATTTTGTTGTACTTCATAACTGTAATTTTGTGACTCTTATGAATTGTAATGTAAATGTCTGATGCAGAAGGTATCTGAAATGCAAACCCTGCGGGGGTTGTGACCCACAGGTTGAGAACCACTGCTCTAGAGTAAAGTTTGCGTCTTCTCCATGTCTCATTCCACACATGTACCTTAAGAGACCTTCAAGATATATGAGACCTGGCCACTTCTGACAACATTTTTAATTGTTCCTATGCCCTTGGCATCTTTAGACCATTTCACTTCAGCAGCTACAGATTTTTAATCTTATCGTATCTCCTTACTAGCTTCTTGTAAGATTGTGCTGTCCGTTTCCAGGTGCATGGGTGTCTGCCCTATGCCCTCACCCTCCTTCAGTGTTCTCAGCAATTCTGTCCTTCTTGATGTCATCTGAATATTTTCAGGCAGGCCTTATGCTTTTTGTGCTGGCTCCTTATGCCAGGGATTCATTCTCCCCAGGTTTGTAGGTAGCAAACTGGTCTGTGCTATGTGTGACCCGTCAGTAATGCTCTCACAGTCATCATTTGCACGGTGGCCATGGTGATGCTTTTACTCCTACCCTTGGGTCACAGCGTTTGCTGGTTTTCTTACTAATAGCGTCGTCCTATATTAGGAGCATTAACACGTAGGCTCCACTTGGATAACTATTTACTTTGTTTTACTTCCCTTTATATCTCCAGCAACTAAAACAAGACTAGTACACAAATAACCAATAAATATTCTCTGAATAAATTATTTATGAATCATAATGGCTATTATGATACTTACTGTTTGCCTTTGTAAATCTGAATTCATAGATGTAACCACTAAAATAAACATTACGCCGGGCGGTGGTGGCGCACGCCTTTAATCCCAGCACTTGGGAGGCAGAGGCTGGCGGATCTTTGTGAGTTCGAGGCCAGCCTGGTCTACAAAGTGAGTCCAGGACAGCCAGGGCTACACAGAGAAACCCTGTCTCGAAAAAACCAAAAAAAATAAAATAAAATAAAATAAAATAAACATTACTACTGAACTCTCCTTGGCCAGATTTGATAATGATCATTTTCTTTAATTGGCTTCATCTCCCCTCACCCCTACTTACCCCTGAGAAAGTCTTACCATGTAGTCCTGGATGGTCTGTAACTCATTGTGTAGCCCAGGATGGCTTCTAACCCACAAAGATCATCTGCCTGTCTCTGCCTTCTCAATGCTGGGGTTAAAGGTGTATACTAGCACACCTGGCCTCAATTCTTTTCTTGAGACATTTTACTAGGATATACTTACTTGGAAAGGAAATATGTTTAAATAATACACATGTGTAGGCATGCCGTGTGTGTCTGTGTATACATGACATGTGAAAGCTGGAGAGCAACCTCGGATTTCATCTTCAGGAACTCCATCCACCATTGGAGATAAGATTTCTTCTCTTTGTCCCACAGCTCAATTAGGTTAGACTGCTTGGTCTTCTGTCCCAGGCCTTCTCCTGACTCCACCTATCTGGTGAAGCCACACCGACCTGGCTTTTTGTCTAGGTGCTAGGAACTGACTGAGGTTCTCAAGCTTACAGAGCAAGCCACCCTGTAGTGACTGAGCTTCCTTCCAGCCCCATAGGGATTTTTTTTTTTTTTTGGCAGTGTTATTGAACAGCTATCCAATATTTTTCTTATAATGAAACCCTTTTTAAATGTCTGCATATGTAAAAATGTCAATGAAAAATGGCTTATAACAGATGTTATTAATACACTTTTATGCCATTTAGCAGGAATAGAAAGTGAAATTAAGACATTCTACCCAGTATACTGTATTTGGTAATTTCTAGGGGCGCATCATTCGAGGAGCTTACCGATTCCAAGCCATCATCACTACCTTTGAAATGATCCTCGGGGGCTGTGGAGAACTTAATGCAATTGAATGGCGATGTGTGATTATTGATGAAGCACACAGGTTGAAAAATAAAAATTGTAAACTCCTGGAAGGTCTGAAACTCATGAATCTGGTAAGTAACTGAAAGCATCATTTAGACTTAGTTTCCTAACTAGATGGTAAAGAACCATGGAGATTCAAAACTAGTGCTGAAACACTGTTTTAAAATTTTGTAGAACTGGTATTTTTAATCCTTTTTTTTTAATAATTTATTTTTTATTTCTTCAAGTTACATCTCAATCACAATCCCCTCCCTACTCCCCCCTCCAGTCCCATCCACCCTCCTCCCCCTCAACCCCCCATCCTCTTCCCTTCTTTTTTTTTTTTTTTTTTTAGTTTAAGGTATTTCTTTTTTCCCCCCAACAGCTCTCCCTTTCAGTCCAAAACATGGTTCTTTTTCTTATAACTATAAATACAGTACAAAACAACAGAAATAAATAGGCCACAATTATAAGAGTTATATGGCTTAGCATACATCCCCAATGTCCAGTCCATATGTATTTGGCACCTCACTTTAACATTATACTATCTAACCATCTCCATGAGTTTAAAGTTCTATATCTAACTCAGCTTTCATACTAACTTGCCTCATAATTTTAAAAATATCTTCTTAGATCCAGAACACCCTCTTGATTCCTAAACAACTCAAAATTTAACTATGAGACTCTAGCTATCTAGTCTTCATCCACCTCAGAGACCTGAGAGGGATAAATATATCTGGTTATACAGGAAGTGCAGGGCCAACAGCTTCCAAAACTAAGAAATGACATACCAGTGGCTGCCTGGACAGTTCCCATTTTCTCTCCATACATTACAGCATCAATCTTCAGCCGTTTGGCCCCGTTTCTCTGACAGACATTGATTGTAGAGCAGGAATTATGAAGGACTTGCCTACCCTGTCTTGGCAGAGCTAGGCTGTCGACTTATCTGCTTCCAAGTTTTGTCCTTTTTGGACAGCATTCTGTCTACAGTTGAAGCAAGGGGTTTTTAATCCTATGTTGCTAATTTTGTTTATTTAGCCTTAACTTGCATATGCTATAAAACCATAATTTCTAAGATCAGATTTAAGTATTTATAAAATTAAACGAAGAAGGCCTGGAAAGGTAGACCTGGGTTTAGTTAGCAGCATATCCATGGGCTCAGAACCATCAGCAAGTCTAGTTCTAGTGTGTCTTCCTTCCTATTCTAGCCTCTGTAGCACTAGGCCTGCATTTGGTACACATCCATTCACGTAAACACTCACACACATAAAATAGAAATTAAAAGAGGAAACCTGTAGATATGTACCATTGAAAAGAAATAAGGTCACAAAATTTCAAACCTCAATTTCCTATATAAAAAGCCATTTCTCATCTATATCAAGGCAACTTCTCTTTGCAACAGAAGGAGACCAGTACAGAAAACCACAACCAACCAGAATGCAGAGCTGTGGAACCCAGCAGAGATACAGCTACAACAGAACTCCTGAACCTAGGCTCAGGGATCAGTGTGGAAGAAGGGTGGGAAAAATTAGAAGAGCCAGAGGAGCAGGGCATTGGCTGAAGGCTGTATCCCCTAGGAATGTCAGAAGCTATACCCGTAAAGGCATACCAGCATGCCTGCCTAAAGCCCCACATGAGCTGCAGAAGAACACACATGTTAAAGTAAATGTAGAAGGACCCCAGGCCTCAGCCTGACGCAAATAATTTCAGGCAACTGAGGAAGCTGAGGGCAGAAGAAATAGTCTTCCCCAGGGAAGAGCACGGCAGCTGGCTATCCAGTACCAAATGGTCGAACCTGGAAACATGCATACAAGTAACATTCCATAGACTGAGCCAGTTGTATAATGAAAAAAGAGGCCATGAGTTTGAAAAAGAGCATGGAAGGGCATACAAGGGGGGTGTTGGAGAAAGGAAAGGGAACGGGGAAATTGTATAATTATTACTTAATCTCAAAAAATAAAAGAAAGGATTTAAAAAGCTATCTCCCCAAACTTCTCATGTCATTTAGGATAGTAGATCCAAACCTGTTCTTCTTCATGACACACATGTCATGAAGTCAGAGGACAGCCTGGGTGGGTTGGTCTCCACTTCTCTGTGTGGATTCTGGGGCTCGGACTCAGGGGGACCAGCTTGGCTGCAAACACCTTCACCCATGAGTTATCACACAGACCTGAAAACCCAGCTCTGTATGTTCGTTGTGTTTACTTTAGCTAATAGTAGAGGTTCTTAAGATCACATTATTGTTTTCTTCTTTTAAATGCAAATGTTTAAATGCATCTTTATTTTTAACTCCCGGCACATAATTAGTGCATCAGTACTTGAGCGAATCAGCAGAACCTCATAAAATAAAAATTAAAGTTCCCCCTTTCCCTCATGTATGTGGACACCCAGTTCAACTCCTCACTCTGATGTTTACATTTATTTGTCTTTTTAGACTAATTCTTATCAGATATATGTATGGAGATATGATGATATATATTAGAAATTTAAAATGATTATCAAATCAAGTTTTAATAGTTGTTATTAAAATATTCTTATTTTCTCTTAAATTTTGAAGGAGCTATATAATTTGAAGCATATTCCAGTCAGCCGTTTACTTATTTGGGTTATAAAACCGGTGATTCAACAGCTTACTTTTCTCTGAAGAGCTGAATATCAATATCTAAGTTTCAGAAATTCCTTTATATTATAAAGGAACTTCCTTTAATTCACAAGTTTCCACACTGATGGCTGAGGTCAAAGAGACAAATCACTTTTTTGCTTTTAAAATATGGTTCTTTAAATGTTTAGAAATTTTACAGGCACGAATAGGTACAAATAACATAAAAAATTGTAAGTAACAAGATTGATAAAGAGATTTTTTTTTAATTGACTGGATAATACATTGCTGAATATCATGGGAATATTATTGCATTTGACTCAATTTGTGAATAGTATGGTCACAAACTACTTGGTTGTACTACAGTGAACATGGGATAACCTATATAAGCTACCATTGAATTTTAGTACTAAAGTATTTACTCAGTTGTTTTTGTTTTTGTTTTTCTGTAGGAACACAAAGTGCTCTTGACTGGCACTCCTCTCCAGAACACAGTTGAAGAGCTGTTCAGCCTTCTTCACTTTCTTGAACCCTTAAGGTTTCCTTCTGAATCAACATTTATGCAAGAATTTGGAGATCTGAAAACAGAAGAACAGGTTTTTTATTGTTTTTTGTTTTGTTTTTATAAATACGTATGTCAAATCTCTTGCTATAAGGACTTTCTCTGATAATTGAATGTGTACATGTTTCTATCATGTTTCATTCAGGTACAAAAACTTCAGGCTATCCTTAAACCAATGATGCTGAGACGATTAAAAGAAGATGTCGAAAAGAAATTGGCACCTAAGGAAGAGACTATCATTGAAGTAGAGCTTACCAACATTCAAAAGAAATACTATAGAGCTATTTTAGAGAAGAACTTCTCATTTTTATCCAAAGGAGCTGGACAAACTAATGTGCCTAACTTGGTCAATACCATGATGGAGCTCAGGAAATGCTGTAATCATCCATATCTTATCAAAGGTAGCTAAAAGGAATTGCAACAGACATCTTCCTTTCCAGCACTATATATAATAATCAATAAATAAGCAAAGCACCCCTGTTTGTAGCTGTTCCAATGTTATTACTTTCCTGTGTTGTTCAGAGGGCTTACAAGCATCTCAGTCTCAGAGTCAGGAACTCTTGCTGTTGTCTGCTTTGAGCACACCAAGTCACACAATTGAGAGTTCAGTGTATCTTGGAGAATTCTCTGATTTAGTGCTCACAGCCAAACACATTGAAACATATCTTAAGCATTTACAATGTTTTCCTGGTTTCTTTCCAGTCTACATATTATACTTAGAGTTTCAGATTTTGTCATAATAATGAAGCTTTTTAAGATCTTGTTCAGTTCTCTTCCTGTGCTCTCTTTGTACATGTTTGAGTTTGTTCACTTTTCTAAAGTAAATGGGAATGTTCTGGAATCTTTATACTGTCGTGCTAGCGAGGCTGAGGATGGAACACAGGAAGCTTCAGTGATTCTTCTGAAGGAGGTGCAACAAGGGCCTGATATGACTTCCTTTTTGATATTTTACTGTTTCCTTATTTTACTGGTTAACAGTCACATCCAGACCAATTGTAATCATTCTTTGGTTAAACCAAAATTAAGATTAAAAAAAAATATTAGCCATTTGTTTAAAAAATATATGCATGTTTAAAGGTATATGTATTTATTTCTTTGGGTTAGAACCGCAGTTGTTTTCTTTTATTTTGGTTTTGTGAGGTTTTCTTGTTTGTTTTGGTTTATTTGGGAGTGATTTGGGGTGGGGTAGGAGTACTTGGTGAGGCCTTTCTGGATAGTGAGTGCCTGGCTGGGATCAAGCTCACAGCAGTATTCTCGCTTCAGCTTTCCCTGAGCCACCATGCCCTGCAGGCCCATAGTTTAGTTCATTACTTCTTAGAAGCACTTCTTTGCTACTTAGCAAACAAAAATCGATATAAAGACTTTAAAAGACTCTTAAGACATCATCTGTATCTTCAATGAAATTAACAGTGTCATGTCGGTGGAGGGTTAGACCCAAACTTAAATAATTCTAATAAAAACAATGTAGTCGCCACTAGAAAGTTGTATATTACACAAGTACAGAAGAGCACCAATTCTGATTTAAACTACAACAGCTGGAAATTGCTGAAATTTTTTTCATTGCCCTTATCATGTCATTTTTTTTTTATAGGTGCTGAGGAGAAAATACTTGGAGAATTTAGAGATACATACAATCCATCTGCATCTGATTTTCATTTGCAAGCAATGATCCAGTCTGCTGGTAAATTGGTCCTCATTGATAAGTTACTCCCCAAGATGAAAGCAGGGGGACACAAAGTGCTCATCTTCTCTCAGATGGTGCGCTGCCTTGACATCCTGGAGGACTATCTTATCCATAAAAGGTACCAAAGGATGCTGGCTATTTTATTGTCTTTTGTAACCCACTGAGTCCAATTAGTGCTGCCCTTATGCACCTGGGTGTGGTTTGTGACTGCTTTTTAACAAAGGAATGAACAACCCTTTGTTCCTGGCTCTATGAGGACAATGGGTACTGTACAGAGGAAGACTAGCTGATGAAGGGTATAAGGTATATGCATAATATCCATAAAAATCCCTTTTTTGAAAACACTTTGAGTCATTGTAAATCTTTTGTAGACTTCACTGTCATTAAAAAGTAATAATAAATAGCAGACATTAAAATAAGAGAAAGAAAAACTTTTTTCTACATTTTGGTCTAATATTTTTGTTTTATTTCATTGCTTTAATTAGAACTTGTAAACTGTTCTTATACATTCTGTAAAATTTGCTTATACTTCAGTCTTTTCTGGTTTGTTTAATATGAATTTGTTATTCTGTTTCAGGTTTTCAATCATGACAATAAAACACTATTGAATTTAACTTAGTATTTATATAAGTAAACAAATAGAGCATATATAGGATATTTTATGAGAATATTAGGGATTCAATTTTATATCAACATATTATAAAAGTAAGTCAGAAAATTTCAGCTGTTGATTTTTTTTTGTTTGTTTTTAAAGATAGGGTTTCTGTGTAGCCCTGGCGAACCTGTAATTTGCTTTGTAGACGAGGCTGGCCTTGAACTCAGAGATCCACCTGCCTCTGGAGTGCTAGGATTAAAGGCATGAGCCTGACTTCAACTGTTAATTTTAACATGAGAGATCTTGATCACTTTACCTAAGTGATCATTAGTTCATATTATATGACTATATAGTTAATTTTTATTGCCAGTTACTTTGTATAGTGTGTGTATTATGTGTGGGAGAGCAAATGGGGTACCTGGAGCTCATTGATTGTCTAGAATGGCTGGCTTGTGAGGCCCAACCATCCTCCTGTCTCCTCCTCCCAGCCCTGAGCCCAGGTACGTGCTGCTATTCCTGCATATCACTTGTATATGGATCCTTGGGATTGAAATTCATGTCCTCATGTGTGCACAACAAGCACGTCTTCAAGCTTCATTGTGCTTTCTCTTTTCCTTTGCAGTACTGGGCTTTCAACCTGAGGCCTTGTATTCTGAGCAGATTTCCACTTGCATGAGCTCATTCTAAAATGTTTGTTGGTCTCAATTTTATACCATATAACATCATTGCATCACAATATTGACTCCAAAAGTTCTACATTTTCTTTTTTTGAATATTTACTATTCATATGTATACATCTGTATCTTTGTGAGTTTATATGCACCACATGTGTGCAGGTGCCAAAGGAAGCCAGAGGGAGTCAGATACTCTGGCACTGGAATTAGAGGCAGTTGTAAACCAACCACCTGATGTGCATGTGGGTGCTGAGAATCAAACCCAGGTCTTCTCAAAGAGCAGCAAGAGCTCTTAACTGTGGCACCATCTTTCCATTTTCTTGATTGCCTTAAACAAAGAACTTACGAGGAGATAAATCTGTGCAAAAAGATTTCAAATGATGAATTTCATGGAAAATCCTTAAAGTTTTTTTTTTAATTATGAGTAACATTAGAAATTATGCTCTGAGCCGGGCAGTGGTGGCGCACGCCTTTAATCCCAGCACTTGGGAGGCAGAGGCAGGCGGATCTTTGCGAGTTCGAGGCCAGCCTGGTCTACAAATTGAGTCCAGGACAGCCAGGGCTATACAGAGAAACCCTGTCTCGGAAAACCAAAAAAAAAAAAAAAAGAAATTATGCTCTGTTTTGTACTGAAACACTAGAAAATATGTAGAAAGAACCAAAGGAAGTATAACAAAGAAATACCATTTAAATCCCTATGATAACTTCTGAAATTTTGTGTGTGTGTATATATATATGATGTCTTGCAATTAAAAAGAAAATGAATGTTGGCTGGATGGTGGTGGCACACACTTTTAATCCCAGCACTCGGGAGACAGAGGCAGGTAGATCTCTGTGACTTCAAGGCCAGCCTGGTCTGCAGAGTTCCAGGAGAGCCAAGGCTACACAGAGAAACACTGTCTCAAAAAACAAAAGCAAACAAACAAAAAATTGAATGTTAAATGGGAACGAATAAAAGACATTAAAAATTATTGCTTTGTATAATGCCTATAAAGACTTACACAGCTTTCCATCTTACCCTCCACAGCTGCTGCTGTAATAATTGGGAGGATGTCAAGGGGCGAACATTCACAGCTTCTGTGAATTCTGTCATTGTTATTATTATGACATCAGCAGCATACTTTTTATGAATGGTGTTTCACTATTCAGATTTTCTTCTATTTTTGCTTTTGCAGCAGTGTAAATCAAATCAGGGCCTATGCAAGCAGGGCAAGTGTTTTATCACTGAGCTATATTCCCCAGATTCCAAAATGCGATTTTAGCAATGGTATTTTATAATATGTGCATCTAGGAATACAGACATTTGTATCTGTATGTTACCTTTTGTTTCAAACGTAGAAAATAGGTGTGATGCTGTTGCTTTTTAATTTTATAGCGGACATAGTGCTGTATGGGGAAGCTGACTTTGCCACTGATAGACCATATCTTCATTTTCACTATATTTAACACTTGAACTTACTGCTTTTCATTTAAATAGGTATTTATATGAGCGGATTGATGGTAGAGTTAGAGGAAATCTTCGACAAGCAGCTATAGATCGATTTAGTAAGCCTGATTCAGATCGATTCGTGTTTCTCCTGTGCACCCGAGCTGGCGGTCTGGGCATCAACTTAACTGCAGCTGATACATGCATAATTTTTGATTCTGATTGGAATCCTCAAAATGACCTCCAGGTAATAAATTTCTTGGCCAACAAGGAATGTAATTTTTAAAAAATTTGTGCTACTTTTTCTTTTTAATGATCCTCATCTTTTATTTTTTATACAGATTAACGTGTGTTTCTCTAAGAAACACCTGTGCATAATGAAATTATCTTAATTATCATTTAATTATAATAAAATATACCAAAACCTACTTTTTAGTGTTTCTTACTAACTTATGAAAATATGTAAATAACTGAATACAGTATTTGTCTTCTTTAAAATATGTGGATAGAGCCGGGCGTGGTGGCATACGCCTTTAATCCCAGCACTCAGGAGGCTGAGGCAGGCGGATCTCTGTGAGTTCGAGGCCAGCCTGGTCTGCAAAGTGAGTCCAGGACAGTCACGCTGTTACACAGAGAAACCCTGTCTCAAAAACCAAAAAAAAAAAAAAAAAAAAATGGGGATAGACAAGGCATGATTGTGCATGAATTTTAATCCCAACACTCCTGAGACTGAAGTGGGCAAATCTGTGAATGTGAGGTCAGCTTGATCTATGTAGCCAGCTCCAGGCCAACCAAGGCTATATAGTGAGACTTTGTCCCAAAACAAAACAAACAAAACCCCCCAAAAAACAAAAACCCCACAATAATAAAATAAGATAGTGTATGGGGGGAAGTAAAATATGGGGCATGGTTGTTCTCCTAACTCAGAGAAAGAAAGGTGATGTCCTAGGCTTGATTTCCATGTTTGCACTCCTCAGAAAGATGATATAGACTTTCTTAAGTTCTACCTCTAACTATAACTTACTCAAAATAAAACTGAAATTTTAGAATTTATGTTTGTCCTAATATAATCTAAACATCATAGAGTATATGTAAAATTGAGCTATACTATACCCATATACAAAATACTGTAGACAATGAAGGCATGAAAATTAGTAAAGCCTTTTTATGAACTTCATAGAAACAAGAATATTAAGATTGATTGATTGGGGAGTCGGGCATGGTGGCACACACCTTTAATTCCAGCACTCGGTCGCAGAGGCAGGTGGATCTCTGTGAGTTCAAGGCCAGCGTGATCTACAAAACGAGTCCAGGACAGCCAAGATTCACGAAAAAAAAAAAAACAAAAAAACTCTGTCTCAGGAAAAAAAAAAGAGTAATTGGGGGTGGGGAGATGGCTCAGTGGTTAAGACCACTGGCTGTTCTTCCAGAAGACCTGTATTTAATTTCTGTCAACCACATGGCAGCTTACAATTGTCTGTAATAATTCCAGGTGACTGATGCCTTTCTGTCTCTGAGGTTACCAGGAAAAAATCCTATACATATAAAATAAACAATATTAAGAATGATGAGAGGCTGGATGTGGTGGCATACCCCTTTCATCCCAGCACTATGAGGCAGAGGCAGGCAGATCTCTGGGAGTTAAAGGCTAACCTGGTCTACATAAGTTCCAAAACATCCAGAGCTACATAAACAACACCATCTCAACAATAAAAAAGGGTTCAGAAAGTCTCAAAATTTTCTGAAGATACATATTTAGGAAAGCATATGAAATGAAAACGAATTATAAGTGAAATATGTTTTTTATTCATGATATTCTTAATTATACTGAAATTTGTACTCATACTTTGAATAGCTATAAAATATATTATTAAGAATATACTAAGCTAGCCGGGCGTTGGTGGCTCACGCCTTTAATCCCAGCACTTGGGAAGCAGAGGTAGTCGGATCTCTGTGAGTTCGAGGCCAGCCTGGTCTACAAACTGAGTCTAGGACAGCCAGAGCTGTTATACAGAGAAACCCTGTCTCGAAAAACCAAAAAAAAAAAAAAAATATACTAAGCTTAATAAAAGATAACTTCTTTTAGATTTATTTATGTGTGTTAATATGAGCCGCTGTGTATATAGTGTTCCACATGGGTACCTGTGCCTTCAGAAGAGAGTATGGGATCCTACGGACCTGGATGGTTGTGAACCATCATGGGACCTTGGAAGCTCCTCTGTAGGAGCAATGTGTACTCTTAAGCCCATAGTCATCTCTCCAGTGCCAAGCTTATTTTTTTTGTGTGTAATCTACTTCAAAATATCAGAAATTTATCCAAGATTAATGCAAAGCTTAAATCAGTCTCGTCATATAGAGGGACATAGTATCTTTCACTTTATAGGCTACATAGTATCTCTCCAACACTCATATTTTATTCATATACATTATACATAGGCTTCCTTGTGGCAGTTTTATACTTGGGAATATAACTTATCTTTTTTGTTGTATTCATCCATCATTGTCCTCTGTTGTCTTTTTTCCACACTGTTACCCTTCCTCTTCCCAACCAGACCCCTCTGTCATTTGTTTTGTTTTTGGTGATCCAGTAAGTTTAATGGGTGAGGAGTCATCTATGGGATCCTAAGCAACCTATCAGTAGAGATATACCAGAAAAGAAGAGGTTTGTTTCTTCCTCCCCCATCAACCTTAACTTACTTGCTTATGGTCCTCAGGGAAGGGTGGGGCCTCAGTGAATTCCTTCTTCCAAACACCTTGCTCTCTGTGCCTGTGGGACCTTCCGGAGGACGGTAGCTGCATGAGCTCCGACCCCTCTCACTTGAGTGAATATTAATGGGCTCACCCATCATGTGCAAGTTATCTACAAGAAACTGTACCTACTCTGCATCGAGTGTGTCAGCCATGTCAAGCACAGCAGACAGCTCTCTGTCCAGAGTTATCAACTATGGGAATAGCATCAACATCACAGTTTATCAACTTTATTTCCCCATAGCATTGCACATGCTAGGTGATTGCTGGGCCACTGAGCTACATTCCTAGCCCATCCACTCCCTTGAAGTGAAGGTTTTCCTGTGTTGGCCTGGAAATTGGCACTGTGCCTTGGCCTCTTAAGTAGTTAGAGCCACAGGTCTGCACCCAGCATTCATAACTACCCCTGCCCTGGAGATTAACAGGATGGGGTTATATTCTGCAGACTTCGTGAAATAAGGATTTATTCCAAACATCAACATAACTAGGAAGTCGGTGTGTACTGTGAGGCTCCATAATGTCCTGTCTCTACTTCTCACAACATAATGAGATCAGTTCTTCATTGAAGAGAAAGGCCATAACTTAGTTACCGAAAGCTCTAGTCACTCAGCCCCCAGTTCAGGGATACCCACTGTCAACTTAAATATATTTCAAAGACTTTCATAATGCACTAGAGAAAAACTTAGAAAATTTTGGGTTAAATCCAAGTATTTAAAGATTCAGTCACTGTCAACTAAACTTTTATTTTTATTCATTTTTAAAATTACAGGTTGAATATTGTTTATTCATATTTTTGGGACCAGGAGTATTCTAATTTTCAAATGTTTTATATTTTGTAAGATTTACAATTTTTGGGATCTATTTATAAATAGTGAATTATTTCTATTTCGCCCTATAACACAAATTGAAGGTAATTTTACACAGCTTGTAAGTGTGAGTTTTGACTGGCCTGTTACACCAGAGCGAGTGTAGACATTTCCACTCATCATGTCATGTTTATGCTGAGGCATTTTTAGTTGTTTACATTCATTGAAATATTTTTATTTATTATAATTTTTAATTATTTTATTTTAATTTATTTTACTTTGAGTCACTATGTATCCCTGGTTGCCCTGGAACTCATTATGTAGACTAAGCTAGTCTTAAACTCATAGCTTCTTAAGTGCTTAGTCCAAAGGCATATACTCCCACACCCAACATGATTTCTTGTTTATTTTGGGTTTGTTTGGTTGTTGTTGGGTTTTTGTTTTGTTTTGTTTATTTATTTATTTTGGGTTGGGTTTTTTTTGTTGTTGTTTTGTTTTGTTTTTTGGCAGTGATGGAGGTGGGGTAGGGGTGAGGGTCCTCATATTGTGGTCTAGTTGATCTAAAACTGACTTTGTAGCCCAGAAAGACCTTAAAGTGCTTCTCCTACCTCAGCTTGCCAAATGCAGAAATTACAGCCATCACCTACCACACTCAGCTAGGATTTTAGATTTCTGATAAGGGTTATGAAGCCATATCCCTATTAATTATAATAATTCATGCTGGCAAGATAGTTGAGTAGATAAAGACACTTGCTGCAAAGTTTAGCGGCCTGAGTTTGATCCTTAGGACCCACACAGTAGCAGAGAGCTAACACCGAAAAGTTGTCCTCTGATCCCTGTACTTGATCCTTGGCACACACTTGTCCACATACATACAAACAGACAAATAAATACATTGATTAATTTAACTTAATTTAACAAACATAATAACCCTTAAGGAATTTATAAGTATAATCTTAAAATCTAATTTGCTGCCAATTGTGGGAATATTTCCCATCATATAAAACATTCTCATATACTTTCTTGTTCTCTCTATATAGTTTACTATCACATACATTTTGTGAAAGATAATCCAT
This sequence comes from Lophiomys imhausi, assembly GCA_907164525.1. Taxonomy (NCBI): domain Eukaryota; kingdom Metazoa; phylum Chordata; class Mammalia; order Rodentia; family Muridae; genus Lophiomys; species Lophiomys imhausi. The sequence goes on from CAJQZJ010032284.1 coordinate 2,477,304, forward strand.
AACTTTTCATTTTCTGTAGGCCCAAGCTCGTTGCCACAGAATTGGTCAGAACAAAGCAGTTAAAGTCTACAGATTAGTAACTCGTAATTCATATGAGCGGGAGATGTTTGACCGAGCCAGCTTGAAACTGGGCCTTGATAAAGCCGTGTTACAGAGCATGAGCGGAAGAGACAGTAATGTCGGTGTATGTATACTTTTTTTTTTTAACTTGGGGTTTTGTGTTACTTTTACTTAATTTTACCTCCAGAACTCTATCATCCATATTTTGTGCACAAGGAGCATCTAACATTATTTTTGTATGAGGACATTCCACAATGAAGAAATGTTTAGTACTTTTGAGTGCCTTTTGTTCTGTATATGTAGCTTTAGAACTGCTGGACCTCAAGAATCTTCCCAAGACAGAAATGTTTGGCCGCCTTCTGACAACATCTGTATCATGATATAACGTACTAGAACTCAAAAGTGTTTCAGTTGTTAAACATCAACTTCTAACATTGACTTTGGCATGTTACAAATTATGGGTTGTGGGTTTATTCGTTTGTTTGTTGTTGTTGTATGGTTTTTTACCTTAAGTACTTTGCATAATATAGAATCATAGTACTAAAATGGAGATTATTTGGCCCTTAGGTATTGGTTTAATTGAAACCATTTTAGTTAGGTGCTAATTCATATTTTTAAAACAACAAATATTAGTCATTGACTACCACATAGTATTTTAGTGAATTCTTTCTCACATAAGGCCCAAGCCCAAAATAAGACATTGCATGTTTTTAGCATTCTATAGGGGTAGTTTTCATATTTTGTGATCTTTAAAACACTATGACTTCTAAAATTATTTTTCTGTTTAGATTCAGCAGCTCTCCAAAAGGGAAATAGAAGACCTGCTTCGAAGAGGTGCATATGGAGCCATTATGGAGGAGGAAGATGAAGGCTCTAAGTTCTGTGAAGAAGATATCGACCAGATTTTACTTCGTCGTACAAAAACTATTACAATTGAATCGGAAGGACGTGGGTCAACATTTGCTAAGGTAACACACAGTGAGGGCCTGTCAGGGGTCTCTAGAGCAATGTTTTTCAACCTGTGGATCGCAACCCCTCTCCCCCGGTTGCGCATCAGCTATCCTGCATATCAGATATTTATATAACAATTCATAACAATGGAAAATTACAGTTAAGAAAAAGCAATGAAATAATTGTATGGTTTGGAGTCACTTCAAGTGAAGAACTGTATTAAAGAGTTAAAGCATTAGGAAGGATGAAAACCACGCTTTAGAGTAATAGAACTTATAGAATGAATCTCTCTACTATATATGGAAAGAACATTGATTAAAGTGACTTACAGGCTGTGGTACAGCTAATCCAAGTAGCTGCCTATTAACAGAAAGTCCAAGAATCCAATAGTTGTTCAGTCAATGATGCAGGATATCTCACCTGGTCTTCAGCATACAGCAGAATCCCAAAGAAGTAGGCTCTGGTAACAGTGAAGGGGTGGACTTGTAATGAAGGGTGAGAGCTAGCCGGCAAAGATAAAGAGCTTCCTTCTTCTAAGTCCTTTATGTATACTGTAAGCAACATGTGCAAAGATTGGGTTAGAAATGGGTGTTCCCACTTCAAATAATTTAATTAAGAAAATAAATCCCTCACACATGTCTAAGTCAGCCATTTGGGTTTTTGTTAGCTCACGATGTAGTTAAGTTGACAGCTAGACCACCCATCGCAGGGTCCTAACTTATAAATGTGGCAGTGGTGTTCACATCTTAAGTCTTACTTCCTGGAAATATTTATGTCTTTTGTTTCTTTTTCATCTTTGAACATATTAAATTAACTCCAGTAACCACTTGGGGGGTTTTGTTTTCTATTGCTTGTTCTGAGAAAAACTGTCTTGTAGCCCAGGCTGGCTTCAAACTTGCAATGTAGCCAAAGATAGCACTGAGCGCCTGATTTTGCTGCTTTGCCTCATAGAGTGCTGCGTTCGCAGTTGTATGCCAACACCCATAGCCGGTTTTATGATTTGCTAGGTATCGAACCGAGGGCTTTCTGCATGCTAGGCATGACTCTACCAATTGAGCCAAGTTTCCACCCCTATAAAAGATCATCTTTTCCTCCATCTGTTCTGATCTTATATCAAGTTTTCCATGTACTCTTCTGATCCTATCAAAGTGGAAAAGATGTAATAACTAGAAACAGTTGTACCCATTAATCAGAAAAAAACATTTGAAATAAAGGAGTTTAGAAACTAAACATTGTGTGTAATAAAGACATAAGAAAATAGAAGGAAGGCTAGAGAATGGCGTAGGTGATAAAGTGTTCCATCTTGTATGCACAAGGACCTGAGTTTCAACTCCAGAACCCACACAAACATGCTTGTCCTCCTGGTCTTGGTAGGTGGAAGCAGTCTGAGGAGATTGCTCAGTTGGTAAAGTTCCCTGCTATATAAGCATGAGGCCCTGAGTTCAGGTCTCCATCTACTAGGTTAAAAGAAGCAACAGCACAGCAGTGCTAAGAGGCACACATCTGCACCCTTAGCACCGGACAAGCCCTGAGCTGGCTGGTCGGCTTGCCTAGGTAACCAGTGAGTTCTGAGTAAGAGGAGAGCTCCTGCCTCAAAGTAAATAGAAGGAGAAAGTGACCTCTGGCCTCCACATGCATACAACACACATACACATAATCCACAAACACAAATATGTAATTTAAAATTTTAATGATTTTCTTGCTAAATAGGGAACACACATGCTATTTTGTGAGCCCACAAATTAAATTCTACCATAATTTGTTTTGTTTTGTTTTTTTTTTTTTTCTTTGACACAGGGTCTCTCTACATAGCTCTGACTGTCCTGGAACTCACTATGTAGACCAGGCTGGCCTAAAACTCAGAGAAATCTGCCTACCTCTTCCTCCCAAGTGCTGAGATTAAAGGTGTGTACCACCACACCTGGCTAATTCTAATTTCTTAATGCTCCTGTAATATTTTAGTAAGTATACCCTGTCTTATGTAGTTTCCTGCTAAGAAGAAATTATCCTTGTTTACTGAAGAGCTTTTAAGTTAACTCACAATAGTAACTTACTTATTTCTCTCCTAAACTTTAGCTTATGTTGGCGTTGAAAACATTTGCCTTACACAAATTTTGTTATATTTCATGGCACTGCATTGGAACATTTTATGCGTTTCATGTATTTCAAATTCTATGAACAGTAAATGCAAAGAAATAATGGTTTATTCCCAAAGATTTTTATTTTTCAAGGTTAAGTATTTTAAAAACTTTATTATATTTTTCAGGCGAGTTTTGTAGCATCTGGAAACCGGACAGATATTTCCTTAGATGATCCCAACTTCTGGCAAAAATGGGCTAAAAAAGCAGAAATAGATATAGATGCCATCAGTGGCAGAGTAAGTATTTATGAAGGTACCATCAGGCTGGTCACTGTTTGTAGCAGATGTACATATCAAAGTTTGCATTTCTGCCATATAAAAAGTCATCAGAATCTTAAAGGATTATGAGCAAAATACATCTGAGAAATTATTCAAGTAGAGATCATGAAAGAAAGAAAGAAAGAAAGAAAGAAAGAAAGAAAGAAAGAAAGAA
>CAJQZJ010032284.1:2480897-2495113 GCA_907164525.1 Lophiomys imhausi
AAAGAAAGAAAGAAAGAAAGAAAGAAAGAAAGAAAGAAAGAAAGAAACTCAGGAAAAAGAAAATAGATGATTCTTGCTCGTAAAAATTCTAATTAATGTAGAAGAAATGAGGAAAATATAAAATCACCACTAATCCACTATGTTAATAATTCTAGCAGGTAAATCTTTTAACAAATTTTAGAATTAGTGGGTTGTTTAAGAAAAATATGTGAGCCGGGCAGTGGTGACGCACGCCTTTAATCCCAGCACTTGGGAGGCAGAGGCAGGCGGATCTTTGCGAGTTCGAGGCTAGCCTGGTCTACAAATTGAGTCCAGGACAGCCAGGGCTACACAGAGAAACCCTGTCTCGAAAAACCAAAAAAAAAAAAAACATTAAAAAAGAAAAATATGTGACTAGAGAGATAGCTCAGTGTTTTAAGAGCTGCTTTTAAAACTGTCTGCTCTTCCTGAGGTTCTGAATTCAATTTCCAGCAACCACATGGTGGCCTTACAACCACCTACAATGGGATTAGATTCCCACTTCTGACATTCAGATATACATGCAGACAGAACACTAATATACATAAAATACATATATAAATCTTTAAAAAACGAACCATCAGGATATTTGTTTTCAGTGTATACCTCCTAAAATAGGTCAATTAGACAAGCAAAACTATTAGCTTTATACCAGAAAACCTTAGCAAAGATTACTTATCTATAATAAGAGACATCAAAATTCTTTATGTAGTCTTTAAGTACAGTGCACTGTGTACAAAACGAAATACACTAGGACCTGTATTCTCTGGTCCTGGCTTTCTTTGCTACTGCGTATCCTTTTCTGCTCTAGGGATTTCTTAAGTATCTGATGTTACTTGTAATGATATCTCTCACCTTGCAAAATTCTGATTTTTAAAAAATTCTAATATCTTAGCTCCCAGCCAGCTCTTGTACTCTTCTTCCTGTACAAAACATTACATCCTGAGTAGTATTTATTTTTAACACATTTGTCTGCCTGCTAAAACTGTGGATTCCTTTTAAGCAGAAGAAAACAGTATCAATAGTACCAACATTAGAGAAGCAGACCCATGAGTTGCATTGAATGAGTTAAATGAATTGGCCAAGAGGGATTGAGACACTGCCTTGACTATATATATTAGCACAATTATTTTGCACGTAACTAAATGTTTCTGTAATGCAAAAATATTCATGACATTTGACCAGCATTTCAATTCCTGTGCATTTTATTTTCCTTTTATCTTTAAGATAAGCTTAGGTTGGGGCTGGAGAGATGGCTCAGCAGTTAAGAGCACTAGCTGCTCTTCAAAAGGACCATAGTTCAAATCCCAGCACCCCCATGGCAGTTCATAGCTGTCTGTAAGGGCTGGGTGTGGTGGTGCATGCCTTTAATCCCAGCACTTAGGAGGCAGAGGCAGGTGGATCTCTGTGAGTTCAAGGCCAGCCTGGTCTACAGAATGAGTTCCAGGACAGCCAGAGCTGTTACATGGAGAAACCCTGTCTCGAAAAACCAAAAAAAAAAAAAAAAAAAAGAGATAAGCTTAGGTGAAAAAACATTTTCTATAGCATTATTTATTCTAAAGTTGAAAGAAATCTAAATTAAGTTATTAATCAGCTTTAGGTAAACAAATGTTGATGTTGAAATAGAGCCTAAAATATATATGGATATTGTAGAAGCACAATAGTTTTTATACTAATGACAGAAAATGTTGTTAGTCTGTGAATATAATGATATAAATTGTACTTTTAAAAGAAAGTGTTTTAAGTTGACTTGATAGGGTAGTAGATCTCTTAGTTACTCGTTTTTTATTTCTACTATTATTGTTTCTATAATTTAAAAGTTGAAAATAAGTTTTATCATAAATAAAATTGTTAAAGTACCTTACTCAACTGTAACATTAAATTTTACAGAACAGTTTAGTTATCGACACCCCAAGAATTAGGAAGCAAACCAGACCTTTTAGTGCCACAAAAGATGAATTGGCTGAATTATCTGAAGCTGAAAGTGAAGGAGAAGAAAAACCCAAACTCCGGAGACCCTTTGACCGTTCCAATGGCTATGGAAGAACTGAATGCTTTAGAGTTGAGAAAAATCTGCTGGTTTATGGGTAAAAATGTTATGTTTAGAATTTGTCATAAGTAATTATATGTAAACTTAAATACATGTTATTTTTCAATATTATTAGAATCCATAAAATCTATTTTAAAGTAACCCAAGTTTCTGTTTAGCTGTATTATCTTTCTGCATTTACAGTGTTTTTACTGAATCACTAACATCAAGCCCTGCATTCTTAACATGTACACATTCAGTAATGCAAAGCAGACAGTGTCACTGCCTGTCACTGAGTAAGATACACTGTTACTATTCCATTCTTTTTTCTATTCACAAGAGTAGGCATTCGTAAAACTTTATAATGACAGAATTCTTCTTTTTCATAGCTTTTATGCATCAGTTACGCTTTTTGCTCGCACTTAAGTCAACATTACCATGACTATCCCTTTTTTAACCAGGTGGGGCCGATGGAGAGAGATTCTGTCTCATGGGCGTTTTAAACGGCACCTGAATGAGCAGGATGTAGAAATCATTTGCCGAGCTCTTCTGGCCTATTGCCTAATTCACTATCGAGGTGATGAGAAAATTAAAGGTTTTATATGGGATCTCATCACTCCCACTGAAGATGGCCAGACACGTGAGCTACAAAATCACTTAGGCAAGTATATTTAATTTCCTTAAAAAAAAAAAAAAAAAAAACTCATATAAGTAATTGGGATGCAGAAAATTTGTTTGGGGGCCAAAATCAAATGGAAAAAAATGGTTAATCATTTAATAGTAACATTTGTTGTCCAGTCTCTATGTATTCAACAATGTGAACTTCCTGAGCAGTTTGTAGTTCGAAGCTGGACTTTGGGTAGGAAAGTTCAGTGCTTTATTGAAGTCCTGTCTGGAACAGTCTGTGAGGCTGGACCATCTCAGCAAGCTGTTTGAAGTTGTTCTGGATGCAGATATTAGGGGAAACAGCTGTTGAGGCAGTCCATGAGGCTGGATCATTTGGATTACTTGTCTTGCCTTCTTTGGACTCTGGTTTTGTTCTGAAAATACATAATTTCTCACAAGTAGCATATAGTTCTGCAATTGCCAAAATGCCTTGTATGTGCAGGATGCACAAATCAATAAAGGAATATTTTCTTTTCTTTGAACAGAAGAAAGACATTTGTAAGTCTCCATTCATGCCATAAGAAGATGGCATGTAATAGTATTACATATATATGCTATATAGAATCTATTTTAAATTGAAATTACAGTATAAGACTATATGGAGTTTAAGTATTCACCTCTACAGTTGACAAATTTATTAATTGATTAAAACATGTTTATTCTGCGTTGTTCTGGCTTTTTGTAGATTAGGTTGGCCTCAAACTCAAAAGGAACCTCTCTGTCTCTGTCTTTGTCTCCCACGTTTTGGGATCAAAGGATTGTATTTATATATTTCTTCTTTCCTTTTCTCCTTTCTTTGGAGATTTAATTTCTATGTGGATATATATATATCCTTATTGAGACAGGGTTTCTCTTTGTAGCTTGGGCTGTCTTGATTTGCTCTGTAGAGCTCTGTATTTAGATTGGCCTCGAACACACAAGGAGCCTGTTTTGTCCTTGTCTCCCAAGTTTTGAGATCAAGGTATGAACTTAAGTAATTGAATTACCCTTATTAAACAATAACATTAATTAAATCATTTTGTATTAGTTTGAGTTCCAATTTTCCCATGGAAACCCCATTTTTAAGGAGACTGGTGTAAAATAGCATCATATGCTATTTTATGTTAGCTTTTTTTTTTTAACTGTTGGCTGTGGGAGGCATGCAGTTTGCATGTTCTTCTCCAGCCTAACTCTGGGTCCTTACATTGGTTAGCAGAATATATTTCCCTCTCTCTCTCTCTCTCTCTCTCTCTCTCTCTCTCTCATTTTTTTTTTTCTGAGACAGGATTTCTCTGCGTATCCTTGTCCTGGACTCACTTTGTAGACCAAACCAGCCTTAAACTCTCAGAGATCAGCCTGCCTCTGCCTCCCAAGTGCTGGGATTAAAGGCGTGCACCACAGCATCCAGCGATTAACATATCTTTTTTAGGGGCAAGATGCCTTTTGAAACCAGTTCTCCTGTGGGAGCCCCACACCTAAGGAGACTGACTTGTGACTCCTTTCTTTTTCCGTAAATTTAAGATTATGTGTATTTATCCATTAGATCAGTAAGAACATTATTAAACATAACATCAAGGAAAAACTGTGTCATTTTTGAATTCTTTTTTTATTAAGCAGCCTTATCTTCTGAGCAGGATTCCTGCCCTGCCCTCATTGTTTCAACCAGGCTGGTGTAGAATTCAGAGATCTGCCTGTTTCTTTCTCTAGTGTGATGGGATTAAGGGATTAAGGGCATGTGCCAGTACAACCCTGCTCAAATATTTCACTTAAATCCCAGATATTAGTAACTCTGTAACCCAGACAGCAACTCTGAATTGCAGTGGCAATTCCAAATCTGTCCAAAACATTTAAAACTCTCATATTTAAACAAAAATCAGCAAAGAAACAACATTTTAAAAGTCTTAATCTAACTGTGCCAACACATGTTACAATTAAAGTTTTGTTTATTATGCCTTAGAATCTAGTATTGGCTGCATTTCACTGGTGGGCCAATACCAGAAACTCCTGACAAGTACCTGGTACCCAGGGAGCGGTGAGCTCCAGCTGTCATCAGTTTTGCCTCATCAATCAGGAAAGGCCTCCTTCCTTCCCCCATTATCATTGTTAGCAATTTAGCATTCCATCTGTAAATTGTTTCCTTTAATACTATCCTAGTCTGAACTTTCTCAAAAAAGATACACAGAACCATAATTGTCAGGGTAAAAATCATTTGCATGCTAAGAGGAACAAACTCAATTAGAATTCTAATGTATTGAGGCATTATGAATTCCTCCATTTTTAATCTAGGCAGTTAATTCCGCTCTGTTTAGAAGGCTGCCAGTTTTTTTAGTACATAAGTAAAGCTAAGCTTTCCACCTTTGCTGCAAGGCAGTTTTTTTTTTTTTTTTTTTTGGTTAAGGGATGTTCTCCTTTGAAATGTGTTTGGGTTTGGCACCCCTCTCTTTGGCCATATGTAATAAAAAATTAACTAAATTACGTTGGCCGCCATTTGTAGAAATAATCAAATAAATTGTTTAACCAGTATTTAGAATATTGTTAATTGGTTTGCAGCCATTAATCCTTAACAAAACATTATAAATGAGCACATACAGACACCATGTGGATTTTAACAAGCCTTGGCCTGAATTGTGCAATCCTAGCCCATCTAAGCTAGTTCGTAATTCTATTACCCAAATATGACCCCATATATACATACGTCCCCTTGGACTGCCATTCTCCACGGTATGCCAATGTTCCTGGCCATGTGGAATGAGGTTCTTATTTCTAACCCATGGTGTGTGTCCTCCTTCTTCCTGCTCCTGGCTGAAATGAATTAATCCTCTGTCTAAAGCGCAGGCTTCCTGTTCTAATCTCAGGAAGTCCCTCCCACCTTTCTCTGTCTTTGCCCAGTCTCAGGTTTCAGCATTTTATTTAACCAGAGTCAATGTAAGTAACAGACAGCAAACAGGACCAATTAATTAGCATTTAGAATGCTTAACACCACCCCATCACCTTACCTTTTAGATAAAGGTAACTAATAGATTCATGAATTAAATGATAAATATCTTTGAATTATGTTAAAAGAGTATGAGAGTTGGAGGAAAAAGTATAGATTAAACAGATTGGCCAGGCATTAGTGGTTGTTGGAACTGGATAATAATAGAACACAGGGTCCATCATACTGTCCATCTACTTTTGTACATGCTTATAGTCCACACTCAAAAAAATTGGCATAAGCTCTCAAAAATAGGGAGAATGGATTTGGAATGTAGAAGCAAAGAAAGGGGCTGACAATTTTATTAACCTTGAAAGAGTTAAATCTTAGCTCACTAGTTGAAAAGGGCAAAAACTGTGTTTCACAAAAGAATTAGTGACTGTGAGGTCAGGAAACTCTAAAAGTGCATGTGAATAGATAAGGGCTGTGATTACAGTGGCTGAGAGGAAGTAAGATCCCTAACACCCTTAGTCTCTCACAGCCAGAGTCTAAACTGATGCTGTTCTTGGAGAGGGTAGGAGTGCTAGGTGTGAGGTGTGAAGGTTAAGTGTGTGCACTGGCTAGGGCAGCCCTAAGGGCAGAAAGATCAAGTGCAAAACTAAATATATCGACTGCAAAAACCCCCAGAAATTTATCTTCTAATTTACCAATGAGATAAAAAAAAAATCAGGTGACATCCTGTCAAAATTACATCATTAGTAATTGTCAAGAATTAAGAGTGAAACAGGTTAGACATCCTGGAGATTAATGAACATGAGCTCTTCTGGTCACACTATCAGTTACTACACTGAGGTTACAGCTGCTGAGCTAAAGCCTCGTGTTAGCACGATTGCATTCTATACATCCTCCAGTTAATAAGTAAACTTCAGGACATCTGGAAACAATGTCAGACACAAGAAATAAGCATTAACTTATGTATTGCTGGTTTCTGTGATTGACTGGAGAGGACTGTGTAGACTGCTGTTGTGGTTGATTTGTTTTCTGGAAAACTGAGTGAGTGTGATACATGTGGTCAACCTGAACAGTGATGCTCTTTCATTCTTTAAGAAGTGCATATAAAATTCTGAAGGACATAAAGTGGACTTAGCTATCTTAAGTCTAGACAGTTCCATATTATTAATAAAGCAAATTCTGGAAAGCAAGAGGACAAATAATTTCTGACATCTGGTGAACCAAGTATAAAAGAGGAGGGTTGGCTATAACTCCAGAGGAAGCCAAAATGAGTATTGTCTCTATTTGTGAAACTTGACTTAATTTTTATAAAACCATCTTGAACTGTGAGCTATGACCATGTCAGTACTGTTGCCGTTGATGTGCTGAAGACAGCCACACAACCTGCAGAGAGACCCAGGACGTCCCCAGCAATCTCTTGCATTGGAAAAATCGTTCAAGAAAATCATAGCTTTATAATCAAGTTATTTCTGGTTTCCATTGTACTTTTCATCTTAACAGGCCTGTCAGCCCCTGTACCCAGGGGCCGAAAGGGGAAGAAAGTAAAGACCCAGACAAGCCCCTTTGACATACAGAAAGCAGAGTGGCTGCGCAAACAAAACCCTGAGCAGCTCCTTCAGGACGAAGGCTACAAGAAGCACGTGAAGCATCACTGCAACAAGTAGGTCATGGGCACCCTTGAAACAGTTCTCTAGACACTCACTTCCATGAGCACACTGATACTAAAACCTAGGCCACTGATAATGGTCTGAGATTTTTAACTTCATATGGTATCTTCAAGCAATCATGAACCATCTTATATATTTTTATTAGCAAATAAAGTTAATCTCCAGATAAACTTGTTTCTTCCTGAGCATTAAATAGTGACCATTGTGAAGGTTTGTGCAGTATCTTTTGTATAGCATCAGTAACTGGGGGGAGGGGGGTCAGTTAATCATTCACAATCATTGCTTTATTAGTAAAAGACTGTTAGCAAGGAGTGGTGCTACACCTGTTCTCTGGTGCTGGGAAGGCAATGGCAAGAGACTTCACCCATGAGTTCAAGGCAAGTTCAGCGCGTGCAGGGAAGGTAAAGCTGCACAGCAGTCCTCTCTCAGACAGACAAAACACGATAGAAATTAACAAAAGTGGGTAGATAATTTACTCCTTACCCAATTTTCTTTTCTTTAGTGACTAATGTCTTTGTCTGCCTTTGTTGGTAGGTTGATTGGTTTATTTATTATTATTTGTTGTTTATTTTTAGAGTCTTGCTTCGTGTAAGGATGCTGTACTATCTAAAACAAGAAGTCATTGGAAATGAGTGTCAAAAAGTATTTGATGGAGTTGATGCAAGGTAACTTAAATGTTTTAATAACACAGTAAAGCAAAAATTATATAATGACAGAAAATTGCATAGTAAGTGTCTCTTTCATTCAGTGAAGGACAATCCCCTAGCCATAGAGAATTGACCCTTGCCTTCTTCTGTTACTCTCATCCTTGGTTCTGTCATAAAAGTCAACAGCAAGCTGGGAGTGGTGGCTCACGCCTTTAATCCCAGCGTTCAGGAGGCAGAGGCAGGCCAGATCTCTGAGTTTGTGGTCAGCCTGGTCTACAGAGTGAGTCCAGGACAGCCAAGGATACACAGAGAAACCCTGTCTCAAAAAACCTAAAAATAAAAAAAGAGACCTTTCCATTCATATAATTCAAATTTTACCTCCCAGCACTCGGCAGGCAGAGGCAGGCAGGTCTCTGTGAGTTCAAGGCCAGCCTGATCTACAAAGCGAGTCCAGGACAGCCAGGGCTGTTAGAGAAACCCTGTCTCAAAAAAAAACAAAAAAAAAAAGAGACCTTTCCATTCATATAATTCAAATTTCACCTCCCAGCACTCGGCAGGCAGAGGCAGGCAGGTCTCTGTGAGTTCAAGGCCAGCCTGATCTACAAAGCGAGTCCAGGACAGCCAGGGCTGTTAGAGAAACCCTGTCTCAAAAAAAAACAAAAAAAAAAAGAGACCTTTCCATTCATATAATTCAAATTTCACCTCCCAGCACTCGGCAGGCAGAGGCAGGCAGGTCTCTGTGAGTTCAAGGCCAGCCTGATCTACAAAGCGAGTCCAGGACAGCCAGGGCTGTTAGAGAAACCCTGTCTCAAAAAAACCAAAAAAAAAAAAAACAAAAACAAAAAAAAAAATAGACCTTTCCATTCATATAATTCAAATTTCACCTGAACTGTTCCCCCTTTAAGTAGGTCTTCCTGTGCATACCATATAAAATACCTGCAGTCACTTGCCACTTCTTTATTTTAATGTCTCATAGTTGCTTTACTATTCAAAACTTTTTTTTCCCCTTGCAATTCAAGTTGCTGCCTTATTGATCATTTTATTCTCATCCCTTGTCTTCTGTGACTGGGATTATAGTTTACTGTAGAGCACTTGCCTAACACACGAGGCCCTAAGTTCAACTCCCAGCACTCCCCTCCCCAAATGGAACTGAGGCTTAAAAAATATTAAGTACTCAATAAACATTTGTTGACTAATAGTCCCTTTTCCTTTGGCTTATGACTGATCTACTTTTGGTTCCCTAGTCACTGTTCTGTTGACTTTTCTTTTCTTTTAAAAAATAAGTGTGCTTCTCTTTGGATTTCATCAAGTTTACATCTCCATCATCTTCAATATAAATTTGTACACCAAATGCATCACTTTTGGACACAGTATCTGTTCTACCATATTGGTACTCCCTTTGATTTCAGCGACTAACTTCTTTTACTTTTTTTTCCTTTATTTTTTATTTCAAGTTACATCTCAATCGCAGTCCCCTCCCTATTCCCCCTCCAGTCCCACCCTCCCACCCTCACCCCCCCATCCTCTTCCCTTTTTTTTTTCTTTTAAATTTAAGGTATATCTTATCTCCCCCTACAGTTTCCCCTTTCAGTCCAACAAATGGCTCTTTCTCTTATAATAATAAATACAATACAAAACAACAGAGGTTATTAGGCCACAGTTATGAGGGTTATATGGCTTAGCATACATTCCCAAAGTCCAGTCCATAGTATTTGGTACCTGACTTTAACATTCCACTATCTAACCATCTCCATGAGTTTAAAGTTCTATCTCTGACTCAACATTCATACTAACTTGCAACACAATTTTAAAAGTATTTTCTTAGATCTATAACACTCTCTTGACTCCTAAACAACTCAAAATTTAATTATGAGACTCTAGCTATCTGTTCTTCAACCACCTCAGAGACCTGACAGGGATAAATATATCTGATTTTATAGGAAGTACAGGGCCTGCAGCTTCCCAAACTAAGAAATGACATACCAGTGGCTGCCTGGACAGTTCCCATTTCCTCTCCATACATTACAGCATCCATCTTCAGTCATTTGGCCCCGTTTCTCTGACAGACATTGATTGTAGAGCAGGGGTTATGAAGGACTTACCTACCCTTTCTTGGCAGAGCTAGGCTGTCGACTTACCTGCTTCCAGGTTTTGTCCTTTTTGGACAGCATTCTGTCTACAGTTGGAGCAAGGGGCTTTTCCTACCAAGAGATAGGCTTGCGACTAATTCAGTCATCTCCCACTGGAGATTCTTCGATGCTCATCTTCTACTTGGAGGAGAATAGGGGGTGCTGTCAGGAGTTGATATGTCTTGATATAAAAAAATCTAAAGTTACGAAAACATCTTTGAATGCCATATTCTGCAGATCTCTTGAGGTTTTTGAAGAGGCCCTATCTATCTCTTATATTAGGGTAAGCAGATGTTGCTTGTCTCGTAGCAGGTTTATTTCTGATTAGCTTAGAAAGTAACTATGATAGGCTGTCATAGTACCTAACAGAATGACCGGCTTGCATAACCATTAGTTTGCATTTCTTAATTATCCTAAACAATTTATGACAATTAGTAGTAAAAGGCCGAAACATCCCATTTCATATTTTTTTTCTTTACCTCCTAACCCTTCCATCCCATTTCTCTGGGGTGGGGTGTCCTTATATAACAGTCCCTCATCTCCATTGAGAGGTCGTATGAGGGCCAAGAGCCTCTTCATTCATTGGGGGTCTACGAAGCAGTACCATCAGTGAAAAGTGTCTCATTGCCCGGGAGAGAGAACTACTAAACAAACAAACCAAAAAGCAGACAATAGATAAAAAAGACTTAAAAAATAGAAAAAAAATATAACTAATATATAAAAAATAAAAATAAGAAGTCTATGTCCCAGTTCCCTTTGGTGTGTTAGTTGTAGTATCGATACCTTCTACTATATAGCTAAAATCCTACTATAAGTGAATAGATGCCATATGCGTCCTTCTGAGTCTGGGTTAGCTCACTCAGGATGAGCTTTTCTAGTTCCATCCATTTGGCTGCAAATTGCATAATTTCATTGTTCCTGATAGCTGAATAATATTCCATTGTGTAGATATACCACAGTTTTTTAACCCATTCTTCGGTTGAGGGACATCTGGGTTGTTTCCAGTTTCTAGCTATTACAAATAAGGCTGCTATAAACATAGATGAGGAAACTTCCTTGTGATTCTGTGAAGAGGCATTTGGGTGTATACCCAGAAGTGGTATGGCTGGGTCCTGAGGTAGAGCTATTCCAAGTTTTCTAAGATATCGCCAGACTGACCTCCATAGTGGTTGCACACTAACTTCTTTTAAAAAGTATGTTTTATTCATCATATAGGGGAGGGCAAGACAGCAGGAACTTGAAGCAGCAGGTCATGTGACATTCCCAGCCAGGAAACAGAGAGCAATGGACACCTGTGCTCAGTTTACTCTCTTCTATGCTCAGGGGATGGTGCCACTCAGGATGAGGAGGTTTTCCCCTCTGTTAATCTCATCACAATCACCCCCCACACACACAGGCTCCTCTCCTGGACATTCTAGAGCACATCAACTTGAGATCAACTATCACGCGTCATGCATCACTTGGCTTTGATTACTTGGGCTTCTCATCTTGGTGTCATAAATTTTTATCTCTGTCCTACTGTCATCATTCTCACAGGTGCTGTGACTGATGGTTCTTGCTGAGAACATTTCTTTCTCTCTTTGGCCCCTCCTTTTACCTAGCTGTATAGACTAAGCCTTTCTTTCTGGCTCTCCAAGTCTGTGTTGGGGAACACACTCTAATACCACATCATGCCATTGATCATAAATTTCTGCAGGTACCTCTTCACAAAGGCAGGGGCATCATTTTTAATTCTTTGCAGTTATTGGTACTAAACGTATTTTTAATGAAAGCTTTAACCTAAGAAAGGTTTTTAAAGTCTTATGCAAGAAATATCACATAATTTTTAAATGCAGAAATCAACCACTGGGGAGGCTGAAGCAGAATGAACAAATTTTCAGGTCAGCCTGATGTACATAGGGAATTCTTGTCAGGCTGGCCTACATAGGAAGACACTACCTTCAAACAAACAAAACAGCACAAAGAACCACCAAAACCAGCAACAGATGCAAGTCTGTCTTGTGTCCCTTTTGCGAGCAGTTTACAAACACCTCACGCCCATGTGGCACTCAGGTGTGATCCATGAACTGTGTGTACTGATGGATGCTTTCACAAGCAGCAGCATTTTCAATCCGCTTAGCACGCCAGTCTGGGCTTAAAGCGCCACCTGGTGATAGACAAGGGAGACCGTCTGTGTGATCCAGTTTTCCCTTCTGGAATCCAGAGCTCCTTTGAGTTAGAAACGCCATCAAAAATAAATATTTCCGCCGGGCGGTGGTGGCGCACGCCTTTAATCCCAGCACTTGGGAGGCAGAGGCAGGCGGATCTTTGTGAGTTCGAGGCCAGCCTGGTCTACAAAGCGAGTCCAGGACAGCCAGAGATATTCAGAGAAACCCTGTCTCGAAAAAACCAAAAAAAAATAAATAAATAAATAAAAATAAATAAATATTTCCTTTAGCTATATTTCTTTATCTTTTTCAACTTTTGACAAATATTTAAAAAAATCACTCTCTTTTTCTCTACTCAGACAAAATGTTTTCAGTTTTGGCTTATTTTATAGCAAAGTTATAAATCAGTATCTGCTTAAACTGCCAACAGATTATAGCGTTTGTTTCGCCCACACTCTCACCGTGTTCTAAACACTTCTGAAAACAACTGTGAACAACAAAAGAGCTGCTCATCCCTTATTTACTGAGCAGTTGGAAAACTTTCTTTCCATTGCCCGTGCCTTCTCTTTGAAGGTCACGTGAAGGGCTCTTTGCCTGGTCCAGGAGCACAGGGACCATTTGTCAGCTAGGTTTTATATGACAGCCAAGTAACGAGAGAGCTTTTTTCATAGAACTCAGTTATTACAAGGAAATTTAACACTTTAAATCTAAAGGTCTTTGCTAATCAACGTAGGAAATTATAGTGATAAAACAGTATTTATGCCGGGCAGTGGTGGCGCATGCCTTTAATCCTAGCACTCGGGAGGCAGAGGCAGGCGGATCTCTGTGAGTTTGAGGCCAGCCTGGTCTACAAAGCAAGTCCAGGACAGCTAGAGATGTTATACAGAGAAACCCTGTCTCAAAAACCTGAAAAAAAAAAGCAGTATTTATTATTTCTCTGGATCTTTAAAAATTGATAGTTTCATGAAATCAAATAGCAAAATTTCTACTTGCTTTCTGCAACATAGTCCATTCAGTTTGTACCCTTTAACTACCGAATATCAGGGGCATGCATACATACACATAGACCTGATGCTTGCCAGTCCCCAGACATTAGGACTGTCTCTTTTAGCCTATATACGTTTTAAATAACTGATGACAAAGTGAACAGCCCTGCAGGTGACGTCACTTGAGGGTGTCCCCATGCGTTGTTTGCAGGAAGTCTCAAAGAGACTAGTCTCACCTGGTGGGGACACTCTTCAACTGTCACCAGCCTTTTTCAGTTGTGAAAGCAGCCAACTTGCCAAAGCATTATGAGTTACCAGAGTTTATGATAATCTGACATTGTCATTTTATACAGAATACCATTTATATATAAATACAAAAGTAGTGATTTACCTGGTTTAATTAAATTATGAATCAAAAACCTAACTTTTAAATGTGATCTTAACAAAACTGATCTGTGATGAGCCATAACTCTATTTTGCAACACAAAGCACTTCCTTTGCCCTTTTAGAACCTAGTTTTCTCATATACAAGGTATTTCAACCAAATGATTTTTTTTTTTTACCAAGCTATTTACTACCATAACATTCCAGTGAAGTGCTTTGTGTATGTGTGGGTGGGAAGGCTATGCCTTATGAGGACCAAATAGTATCCCTGGTTGAAATATATTTGTTTTGTTGAACATAACATTAGTTCATTTTATGTTATCTTTATTGCTGTTGTATTATTTATACCTTTTGCCTCCTTTATTCATGTTTATAAAATTCATAATGTGCTGTTTTTAAGTGACATCGATGTTTGGGTACCAGAGCCAGATCATTCAGAGGTTCCTGCTGTGTGGTGGGACTTTGATGCTGATAAATCACTTCTTATTGGAGTTTTTAAGCATGGTGAGTAAGAGGGGGAGAGAACTTTATGGATAATGGAATCCCACTGTTTCTTAGTTTATTGGTTCTCACTTACAGTTTTACTCCAGTCACACACACACACACACACACACACACACACACACACACACACACAC
>CAJQZJ010032284.1:2503514-2528797 GCA_907164525.1 Lophiomys imhausi
CACACACACACACACACACACACACACACACACACACACACACACACTCTAATTAAAAAATTTTTAAATGGTTACCAAATACAGAAAAGTAAAGAAACACAAATACATAATTATTGTTCTTATTTGGTTACATTACGTCTCTTAGCCTTTTTTTCCCCTATGTGCTTTCATGAAATCCAGTGCACCCTGTTTGGAGCTTAAGATCTTTGCATCACCATGAATGTGCAGTTTACACTTGATACAAGCTTGTCTTAGTTAGTGTTTCCATTGCTGTGAAGAGACACCATGACCAAGGCAACTCTTATAAAGGAACACATTTAATTAGGGTTGGCTTACAATTTCAGAGGTTTAGCCCATTATCATCATAGTGGGAAACTGGGCGGAGCTTAAGCATAGGCAACCTCAAAGCCTGCTGTCACAGTGACACACTTCCTCCAATAAGGGCACACCTTCTCCAACAAGGCAACACCTCCCAATAGAGCCATTCTCCATGGGCCAAGCATTCAAACCCATGAGTCTATGGGGGCCATTCCTATTCAAACCACCATACAAGCTTTCTTACCCCAGAGAGAATGAAACACTTGTTTTGGGGAGAAGGTGAAAATGTGATAGTATAGAGAACATGTATCTTAAAAATGATTTTTTTTTTAAATCAAAGTTGAGTTCTCATAATATTTCAAATTTTCTGTCTTCTTTATTCAAAACTATACCCCAAGAATCCTCCAGGTTATAAAAATCATTTATTAAAATGTTGTATTTTGGCCAGTTAATCCCTACACTTTGCTGGCAGAGTAAATGGATCTCTATGAATTTGAGGCTAGCCTGCTCTATAAGTAAGTTCCAGATTATCCAGGGGAACCCTGTCTCATAAAATATGTTGGATTTTTTATGTGTGTATAGAGGTGTGTGTGTGTGTGTGTGTGTGTGTGTGTGTGTGTGTGTGTGTGTATGAATGCACACACACAGACACATGTATATGTATAGAGGCCAGAGGTTCATGTTGCTTGTCTTATTCAGTGCTTCCCACCTTATGTTTCTCATGTGAACCCAGCGCTTGCCTTTTGACTAGTGTAGATAGCCAGTTTGCCCAAGGGGTTTCCTGTCTCCACTTCCTGAGCATTGCAATTTCAGCAGGCCACAGAGCAAGCATTTTACACGCTAAGGGATTAATAGCTGTTCAACTGTCTATTACACAGAAATTCTAAAACCTGTAGAACCATTCCCCTGTCAGTAGATACTAAGTTGGTTTCTTTTTTTAGTGTGGTATTCAACACTCAGTGAAAGTCATATACATAAGGGTTTTGTCTATTTGTTTTAGTATTTGCACAGACAAATGTATTCCACAAGCTAAACAATGATAAGACTTATCTTTGTAAAACATGTGGTATGCTCTGTATGTTGTCAAGGTATATAGTAAAGTGTTGGCTGACTTAGGTATAGAGGTTGAAGATTTCTTAAAGTTTATTTCTTTTTTTTTTTTTTTTGGTTTTTCGAGACAGGGTTTCTCTGAATATCTCTGGCTGTCCTGGACTCGCTTTGTAGACCAGGCTGGCCTCGAACTCACAAAGATCCGCCTGCCTCTGCCTCCCAAGTGCTGGGATTAAAGGCGTGCGCCACCACCGCCCGGCATTAAAGTTTATTTCATCAGTTACAAAATGTCATTCTTGGGACTGGAGAGATGGCTCAGCAGTTAAGAGCACTGGTTGCTCTTTCAAAGGTCCTGAGTTCAATTCCCAGCAACCATATGGTGGCTCACAACCATCTATAATCGGATCTGGTGCCCTCTTCTGGACTGCCGGTGTATATGCAGACAGAATACCCGTATACATAAAAATAAATAAATCTAAAAAAAGAAACAAAATGTCATTCTGCCTCCTTCCTGTGGTCCAAACTATCAGAATTAACCTAGACCAGACTTAAAAGAAGAGAAACAGATTCCATCTCCACTACTAATGAGGTGTCATTATTGATAGTGTACTGTGTCTTCTCCCCTTACTCTATTAGATGTGGATTAATTTTCCTAAAAAAATAATCTTTATAACATTTGATTGCTTATTATTTTGCATAGGTATAAATGTTATGTTCTGAAGTCTATTTTCAAAGATTCTTACAATTAGGTTTGGGTGTTTTAAAGATTTATTTATTATTTTTTAAAGATTTCTTCTTATCATTATTATTATTAAGTTATTATTAAGTGTGGGGGTATGGCTATGTGAATGCAGGTGCCTTAAGAGGCACCAGGTGTTGGATCCCTTTGCAGCTGGAGCAAAGGCCTTTGTTAACCACCCAATATGGGAGTCAAACTTTGTCCTCTGGAAATGCAATGTGTGCTATTAACCACTAAGCCATCTTTCCAGCCCCTAGTATTATTTTTTATGCGTATGGGTGTTTGCCTACATGTATGTCTGTGCATCATGTGCATGCAGTGCCCACATAGGCCAAAAAAGGGCATCAGATCCCCTGGAACTGGCATCACAGATGACTGTGAACTACCACATGGGTGTTGGGGACTGAACCTAGGTCCTCTGCAAGAGCAACCAGTGTTCTCGCTGTTGGGTCATCTGTCCCACTCCTCACGTTAACCTTTTTACATGGGTTCTGGGAATTGAACTCACGTTGATATATATTAGGATCATTCATGTATGACTATGATAAAAATGAGCCATCAACACTTTTCAAAAGCCTGTGCCATTTTTTTTTTCTTTAATACAATTCGGTGATTTAAGGAAACTAGTGTGCAGACGGATACTACAGTATGAAGATCTGTGACTGTGATGAGAACATTCCCTCTCTCAGCATCAGAAGCACTCAACTGAAAAGAGATTACCTAGCCAGGCTTTTATAATTAGAACCCTAATCTTCTTTGCTCTGTTCTCAATATAAGCTGTATCTTTGCCAATCTGTAATAGTTATCAGCCCCTCAAAGTGCAGAATACTTCCTATTTTGCTTATTCTGTACCTCCCCCCTCCACCCAAATTGTAGCCTGTCCCATCTTACTCTCCAGTATGTTGCTCATCTGAGATGTATTTGTATTGTTTTTGGTGTGGTGTGGTGTGGTGTGTGTGTGTGTGTGTGTGTGTGTGTGTGTGTGTGTGTGTGTGTGTTTGTGTGTGTGTGTGTACGCAGGCATCAGAGAATGGCCTGCAAGAATCTCCTCTGTGTCCTACGAACAAACTCAGACCAGCAGGCTTGGTGGAAAACACTGTTTTCTTGCTGAGACATCTTGCAGACACATTGATGCTTTTCTTGATCATTCAAATCTGAACTGACCCTTCTGTCTTCTCTGACCCTCCTAAAATTCTTTCTTCCTATAAGAGTGCAATAAATAATAGTATTTCATACTGCAAATGTGTCTAAAAACACTTTATCATTTTATTTAAGGACAGGGCCATACAATTTTGTATTCCACGCGTATTTTCTCATTTAGTAAATATGGGGAAGCCAATTAACAATGTCTGAAGGACCAGAGCAGTATATATCTATGGAGTTATGGGTGGATGCGTCAACTAGAACTTTAAAATTATTTTCAAGGCTAAAATCTGGATTTAATCCTGTAAGGTGTTAGGTATTACAAGTGTCTTCAGTCTGTATTAAGTTGTTGTTTTTGGCACTAGTAAATATCTTAGTGATGTGTGTGTTCTCTCAATCTTGCTCAATACAGATGGACAAGAAGAGAGGAGGCTGACTTTTATAGAGTCGTGTCCACATTTGGAGTCGTTTTTGACCCGGACAGAGGGCAATTTGATTGGACAAAATTCAGAGCTATGGCTAGGCTACACAAGAAAACTGATAACAGTTTGGAGAAGTATTTGTATGCGTTCATGTCCATGTGTCGGAAGGTTTGTCGTCTTCCTTCCAAAGAAGGTATGTATAAGGTTTGTTTGTTTGTTTTGCCCTTGTATAAATCAAAGAAACAAAATTATCAAAATTTAGAAATTTCTTAGTTTTTAGAACTGTAAATAAGTTATGCTGAAAGACCCCTGTTCCTTGAACCTGTTACTACAATGAGATAAAGAGAATAAACATACACACCAAATTTTAGGAAATTAACTTATTTAATCTTAGCACTAGGTAGGCAGAGGCAAGTGGATCTTTGAGTTCAAGACTAGCCTAGTCTACATAGTAAGTTCCAGTCTAGTCAGGGCTGTGGAGAGAGACCCTCTCTCAAACCAAAACCAAAAAGAAAATAATTTATGCTATTTCAAGAAATCGCTGTTCCTTTGTAGTCACCCACTGCCTCTGGCTCTGACAACTTTTCCAGTCTCTCTCACTTGTATAAGACCTGTGCATACTCAAAGAAGGCCAACCCACATGGAGAGGGGAAATGGATGGGAAGTCCCATCCCTAGATATGGAGCTTTTGACAATTGAGTTTTCTTTAAGGACGTGGCCCTAATAGTCTACCATGCTTCAGGGACTGGCCACACATCCAAGAGCATAAGGGCAGTGGAACTGTACTTGATATGTTTTAGAAAAAAATAGGACACAAAACTGGACAGGTACGGAAGCAAGGGTAGATCTAGGAGAATTGTGAGTGTGTGTGATTTCATACATTGTATGAAATTCTCAAAATATATTAAAATGGAGAAATGGCACGCATTTAACAACAGACTCATGGTAAGGAGAAGGGAAAGGTAAAGTACAGTTTTATTGTGCTCTGTTTTTGTAAACAAAAATAACATTTTAAATCCCTCTCATAAAAACTGTGAAAGGAATTATTTTACCTAATTACTTGCAGAGAATGGGGACCCTGTTTTTAAATCATTTTAAAGAATTTTGGGGGCTGGAGAGATGGCTCAGCGGTTAAGAGCACTGGCTGCTCTTCCAGAGGTCATGAGTTCAATTCCCAGCAACCACATGGTGGCTCACAACCATCCATAATGAAATCTGGTGCCCTCTTCTGGCCTGCAGATATACCTGTAGACAGAACACTGTATACATAATAAATAAATCTTAAAAAAAAAAAAAAAAAAGAATTTTGGTAAGGTCATCTAAAGATGACAAGTGAGCTAACCGACCCTTTTTCTAAGACGCTGTTCTGGAATGAATATCTCCTTCGAAGCCCAGAGAAATTGCTCAGGGTGCCATCGGGTCAGCATATAATATGTTATGTGCAGTCATCACTGTTCTTTCATTTGTTGTTGTATCCATATGAGCCCAATATATGTAGGAGTTGGTTTTCTTCCACCAAGTATGTTCTCTGGGACTGAGCTCAGGTCATCAGGCTTGGCAACAAGCACTCCTTACCCACTGAGCCATCCTGCCAGTTCCTCTATTATTGTTGTCATTGCTTGTGTGCATGTACCTGTGCGGGCGTGCGTTGCATGTGTAGAGGAGTGTGTGTGTGCACGTGTGTGTTTTATTTTGGCACAGGCTCTCATTGTGTAGCCTTGGATGGCCAAACTTGCTTTGTAGACCTCAAACTCATAAAGACCTGTCTGCCTCTGCCTCCCATCCTAGGTGCTAGGGTTGAAAGCATGTTGTACCCACTCCACCCAGCCCTCCATTTTTTACTGATTATGATTGCTAACTACTATGTCCAGTGGGCTCTTACTTCATAGTAAAAACATAAGTAGCTTATTAAAACTCCTGAAATTCCACATGGGTTTCTGGTTTTGCTTTTATTTCCTAACAGATTTATTGTCAGTTTGCCAAATAGTATAGCAAATCTCTTAATCATCCAGTAGCAGGAAATTCAGGGTAGTTTCAGTCTGCTTTACTTGTATGTCTAACATAGGCACTAAATAGTTATTATTCTGTATTGCTAGGACACAATGACAAGGAAAACAAATTGGATATATTCAATACAGATATAGTTTAGCCTCCTGCAGAGGAATTTTAATCTAGCAACATGGCTTCTATGGCAAAGGATCACATCCAAAGACCTAGGTCTGTGTGATGAGGCTGGAATACAGACACGGCCTTAGTGTACACCTTTAATCCCTCTGGCTAGAAGACACACTTTTATTTTTATTTTTTTAAAGATTTATTTACTTGTTTATTTTACATATATGAGAGCTCAATCTGCATGCATCCCTACATGCCAGAAGAGAGCATCACATTCCAGTATTGATGGTTGTGAGCCCTCATGTGGTTGCTAGGAACTGAACTCTGGACCTGGAAGAGCAGACAGTGATCTTATACACTGAGCCATCTCTCCAGCCCCAGACACGCTTTTAGTACACACTTTTAATCCCAAACAATGATGTCTAATTGATGGGCAGACAAAGTGACCACTTAAAGAAAGATTTGATAGAATGAGTCAGAGATAGGAAACGCCCAACTCTCATGAGAACAGACAGGAAAGATAGGTTACTTAAGAGTATCTCCACGGGGAGAGAGTTCAGTGCGTCCAGTCAGTGAAGTTCAGTTCCTGGAGTTTAGAGGCAGTTTTCCCAAGCAGGAGCAATTCAGTCAGAAATCAAGAGAAGCCAATTTGAATCAGTCAGCTTGGAGAGGAGTTTGAGCCAGAATAGCTGAGTTGAACCAGCCAGCCAGAGTTCAGAAAGAACTAGAAAGGGTGAGCTTATTCAGCAGTAAGTCTCAGAGGCTGAAAACATTCTAGGCCTAGGTTAGCAGACGAAGGCTGGAAGCTGAAGCCTTCAAGGTCCAGACTTGCAGATTAGATTGCATGGAGGCTAGAACCTTCCAGGTGTAGGCCTAGGGATAGTTAGAACAGAGATAGAAATGCTCTAGGCTCAGCCCAAGCCATGTGTCCGTAAAACTTGGGTACAGCTCTCATTTCATTCCCCAATATCTGGGGATATAAATTTGGTGTTTATAGCCTCCCAGGTATTATGCCAACTGAATCCTTACATATACATTATTGCCCCCTCCCTTTTTTTAACCCTGTACATTTGGATTGAGGGTAGGGACGTTGATTGATATTTGTTTTGAGACAGGGTCTTGCCATGTAGCCTGACTTGCCTTAAACCCCTTGTAATTCAGCCTTGCCTTGGCTCTTGTTCCTCCTGCCTCTTTTCTCAGTGCTGGGATTATAGACATCACTACCACATTTGTCCTCTGTTCTAGGATCCCTACATGGCATTTGAGTGATTCTTATTATCAAGGACCTTAATGTCTTTGAAAGTATCATTAGTTAGTTATTTTGCTATATTTCCTTTCTATTTGTATTTGAGTTTTCATATGATTTGACTGAGTGTGTTAATTTTGGCAAGAGCTCCACAAAACAGTGTTGTCTCATTTTCTTGTTTATTCTATGTTTTTGAAACAAGGTCTTGGTATATAGACCATGATGGCCTCCATCTCACAGAGATCTACTTGCCCCTGCCTCCGGTGTTGGGATTAAAGCTGTGTATCACCATGTCTACTTTGTTGTATCTTTTGTATAATATGAGGTTTGTGCTGTCAGAATGATATTAATTTTAATCACTTAGTTGAGATAGTTTATGATGTACTTTTCTACTTTTTTTCCACATAATTAACAAATAACTTGGAATTTCACAAATCTTATTTCTGCTCAAACTTTCAAAAATCTATTGGTGGGCTGGAGAGATGACTCAGTGGTTGAGAGCACTGGCTACTCTTTCTGAGGACTCAGGTTTGATTTCTAGCACCTGCATGGAGGCCAACAATCATCAGTAACTCCAAGTTCAAGAAATCCACCACCCTCTTCTGGCCTCCTATGGTTATACATATGTGTATACGGGCAAAAAAATCTGCATGTATAAAATAAAAATTAATTAATCTATTGGTTTTAGTCCTTGCTATATACTCAATATGTGTCCAATAGTTTCTCTGTGTAGTCCATTTATAGGTTATAACCTATAAACTATAAACCTAATTTATTTTTGCTCAAATTTTTATACATGTGATTATTGTGAGTTCTACAGGTTGGTTCCTACATTATTGTAATAATACATTATCTTTTAAAGTGATTTCTAAGTGCCATTAACTAGATTCACAAAGATAGGACCTCATCAAAACAAATGTCCTGTGATCTAATGGTGAAGCTGAACTCCCTGTCCCAGTAGCTTGTATGATGTTTTGTTGATAGGCTATGTTTTCCTCAAACATTAAAAATCTCCTTGTTGCCTGGAATGGTGCCACACATGGGAGGCAGAGGCAGGCAGATCTTATGAGTTTGAGGCCAGCCTAGTCTGTATAGTGAGTTCCAGGACAGCTTGGGAGAGACACAGAGAGACAGAGAGAGAGAGAGACCCTGTTTCAAAAAAGCAAAACAAACAAAAATCTCTTTGTAACCTAAGTTACCGTACACACTATGAGATATTCCAGTTTACCTTTGTTTATTGGGTATCTCTAAACCATTCTAGTTGTATTTATAAATAAGCTTAGAGAATTTTTTTTTGTAATAACATTTATTTATTAATTCAAGTTACATCTCGGTCTCAGCCCCCCCCCACCCTTCCCGGTCCCACCCTCCCACCCTCTACTCCCTCTCGCATCTTTCCTTCTCCTCCAGTGTGGGGGGACGCCCACATCTCAGCCTCCCTGGGCTCATCAGTCACATGAGGGCTAAGAGCTTCATCTTGCTCTGGGGCCCAGCATGGCAGCTCAGCTAAGGTAAAGTGTCCCACTAGTAGGTAATAAAGTCCATCACTTGAGACTGCTCCTCCCTTAAATTCTTGTTTATGGTAATATACTTCTGAAATGATTATATGTTACTCATCTTTAAAATATAGATATTTTATTTTTCATGATTTTAGTAATTTCAAAAACAATGTTCACATTTACAGTTCTGGAAATTATAATAATATTGTATAGAGGTATATTTGTAAGGTTACCTTTGTTAAATCTCTCATAAAGTATTTTTTTGAGATTAATATTTTGGTCCTTGTTTCAATATAGAATTGGTGGATCCAAATATTTTAATTCAACCAATCACAGAAGAGCGTGCTTCTAGGACTTTATATCGCATTGAACTTCTAAGAAAAGTACGGGAACAGGCCCTTCGACACCCACAGTTGTTCGAACGCTTGAAGCTTTGCCATCCAAATCCAGACTTACCTATCTGGTGGGAATGTGGCTCTCATGATAGGGATTTGCTTATTGGTGCTGCCAAGCATGGAGTGAGCCGGACAGACTATCACATTCTGCGTGATCCTGAGCTCTCATTTATGTCAGCTCAAAGGAACTACAATCAGAGTAAGGCGGCTCATTCAAGGACTTCTACCCCACTTTTACAGCAATACCAAGTAGCACTTTCTGCTTCTCCTCTTACCTCTTTGCCTAGGCTGCTAGGTGCTAAAGGTACTCTTCTAGAGGATCTGAAAGTAAAAAGTGAAAGCCTTAAAGAAGAGCCCCAGTCTTCTGAAGAAGAATCTATGTCTTCTATGGAAACAAGGGCACGAGTTAAATCCGAGCCTGTAAGTCCAAAGAATGGTGTTTTGTCACAGGCTACTGGAGACCAGAAATCTGGTGGGAAAAGTGAGACAGACAGACGCATGGTCGCAGCCAGAACAGAACCCCTAACTCCAAATCCAGCTTCTAAGAAACAGAGAGCCCGCAAACGAGGATCAGAGTCCAGCTCTGATTCTGACTCTGATTCTGAGCGCTCGTCCTGTTCTTCCAGATCCTCCTCCTCCTCTTCCTCCTCCTCCTGCTCACACTCTCGATCAGGCTCTAGTTCTTCTTCATCCTCATCTTGTTCTTCAGCATCCTCCTCCTCTTCCTCCTCCTCCTCCTCATCATCTTCATCATCATCATCCGAAGAAAGTGACAGTGAAGAAGAAGTCCAAAAGCGAGGTACATGCACAAATTTATTATTTTTATGACAGCTTTTCAAATGAAAACGTATAGAACTTGATCTAACTGAAGCATGCCTAGAGTTGTAAGCTTAAGTTTCATACGTATAAATTTTCTTGGAAGAGCATGGTTGAGTAAACTAGAGTTACTCCCATAATTCCTATTCCATATTCCAGTAGATTAGTCAGACAGGGGAGGATGAAGTTTTACATAACAGCTTGCATTCTTTATAATTGCCTCAAATTTACTGTTTTCCTCAGAACAAGTTTATTAATGAAAAAATAAAGGAAGTTTATAGCAACCACCAGGAATCTTAGATTAAATAGACAAAGGAGAGTATCATAGGTCATACCCCGTACCTGCAGTCAGTAGAACAATGGGCAATAAGAACTCTAGCCTCTCAGCAGCGAAGCCTTGGGTGGTCCTTTCCTGTCGGTGTCTTTGTTCATTGCTCAGCACAAGAAAATGAGTCAGCATCAAGCTCGTGCAGGAACCACTATGGCTTAAAGAGCTTCATCTTCCCCTGGAGTCACAGTCCCTTGTCCCAGCTCTGTAGGCATAACTCTGAGCGTTATCTTATTTAGAGGATTGTGGGGAATTAAGAAATTACATAACATTGCAAAAGTATGCATAAAATTGTTTTACATGGATTTAAAAAAGTGGTTGTACTTGTTTTCATCAGAAGGTACCCCCCATGTGAAAGCCTATGATGAAGAAAGTGTTGCATCACTGAGCACTACCCAAGATGAAACCCAGGATAGTTTCCAGGCAAACAATGGAACACCAGAGTCTGCTTACCTAGTACAAGGTGGATATATGCTGGCAGCCTCATACTGGCCAAAGGTAAAAGAGTTAGTTATTGTTGACACAGGTCATTTTTTTTTTTTTTCTGAATAACTTTGATGGTAGACATCTTTTGTCTTTCTTTTTTTAGACCAGGGCTCACTATATGGCCTTGGCAATCAGACTGGCCTCCAACTCACAGACATCTGCCTACCTCTGCCTCCCGAGTGCTGGGATTAAAGGCGTACACAACCACATTTGACCTAATGGTAGATACTCCTACGTGAAAAAAATAGGCCACTGTAAATTTATGATGACATTTTGCTATTTGCATCGAAAGTATAAATTATTTACTGCCTACTAAATAAATTACACTTGCATGTGTATGTGTAACCTTAGAATGTTTAGAATGAAGGACAGTGAATGCCTTATGTAGTTGTAACCTACCAAAAAAGTTCATTCTATAGGTACAGTGTTAAAAATAGCTACAACTGCTTTTAATGTGGGGATTACTATAGTTCCCATATGTGATTAGACTAGTACAGGGTACCTTTAGGAATGAGGTTGAGGCATGAGAAATGTAGGGGCCTGTTCTCTTTCTACACTTCTAAGTATTCTTTTGTTATTACAAAGAAAAAGGAGGGCTGTAGTCTACATCTGTAGATGTAGGTCCATTAACAGAGTCTGCATTTGCCTAACATGTACAGAGCATCGGGTTGTACTGGGTACTGTGGCACACATTTGTACTGTATTTCTATAATTCCAGCAACTGGGAGGTGGAGAAAGGAGGATTGGAAGTTCAAGATCACCCTTGGGCTATTTAGTGACTTTAAGGCCAGCCTAGACTATATAAGACTTTATTGTAGGAATAAAATATTAAAATAATAAAAATATCTTTGTGGCATAATGCTTTTGAATTACACCAATGGGAATTTGCACTTGAATAATTTAGAGAATTATGATACATATGAGAACGTATATGCATACTACACATACTATTTATTATACCTGGTTTAAAAAGTCAAAGCTCTTAGATTATTTGGTCTCCAAAGGCCTGGCCTAATTACTAAGAGTACACTTTCATGCTACCTGCTTTCCTAGGACCGGGTAATGATCAACCGCTTGGACAGTATTTGTCAAACAGTTCTGAAAGGGAAGTGGCCTTCAGCTAGAAGAAGTTATGATGCAAACACGGTGGCATCTTTCTACACCACAAAACTACTGGATAGCCCCGGAGCAGCTACAGAACATAGCGAGCCCAGTGTGCCTACTGCCCCAGCCGTGGCTGTCAAAGAAGAGCATGAGCAGCCCACACAGATGTCAAAGGTGAAGAAGCATGTGCGAGAAAAGGAGTTTACAGTGAAAATCAAAGACGTATGTGTATTTTTATTGCCCTAGGGCCTGGTTGCGATTGCGGTGTGCGGCATGCTTTTCCTGCAGATGGCTGCCTGCTCTTACTCTTCCTTCCTTCTCATTCTTATTTCATGGTATTTGGATCGCTTCTCTTCTGATATCTAGGTTGTTCAAGCTGAATATCCCAGTAAAGGGCTCATCATTAAATATTTTTCTCTCCTGACTATAGTTCTGCTGAACAAGATATTTTTTAAACAGTGTGACAATTTCTGTTCTGGTCTTTTTATATTGTATTTACGTGTTATATCAGTGCACTTTCTCTCTTAAACATTTAATGTGCCTCATTATTAGTAATGCTTATTTTAATATGATCTTTGAAATTTAATTATTTGCTATCTAAAATGTGGGTGAGATTTAATGTGGAGGACACACATGTAATCCTAGCACTTTCAAGACTGAGAACAGAGCAGGGAGAAATTGAGGGCAACTTGAGGGCACATAGTAAGACTATATTTCATAGAGAAAAAATACATACCAGTACATATGTGTATGTGTGGGTAATGTCTCTAAAAATGTCATAAATAATGTACCTAGAGATGTCTGTCTATAGCTGAAAATGCTACAATTATCATGTACTTCTCACATGAAAAACTTTGGTTTGTATTCATAGAAATGATTAATGTGTTTTTTCTATTGATTTGTGAACAGGAGAACCTCAGTAGTGTGTCAGGGATTTTGCCTTCACTCTTTCTAAGTAAAGTATTTTTCCTTATATCCTACAGTAAGGTTTTTGTTGACATTTTCTACCCTAATAATTTTTTGTTTGTTTGTTTGTTTGTTTTTTAATAGGAAGGTGGTTTGAAGTTGACCTTTCAGAAGCAGGGGCTTGCTCAAAAAAGACCATTTGATGGTGAAGACGGTGCCCTTGGGCAGCAGCAGTACCTCACTCGACTTCGGGAACTCCAGAGTGCATCAGAAACCAGCCTTGTTAATTTCCCAAAATCTATGCCAGCGTCAGGTAAATATATAAACAGTAACCTTTTATTAACAAGATATTCCTTGCCATTTCCAAATCCTCTTTTGTAGACTTTTAAATAAAATTTTATTTATTTTTTAGTTTGGAGGACCTCTTTAATGTCTATAAAGTAGTCGGCATAATATTGAATATTATTATTTCCTGGGATGTATATTCATGGGTTGTGTACAGTTTCTCTGTCTGTCTGTGTCTGTCTGTCTGTCTGTTTGTCTGTCTGTCTGTGCTGGAGACCAAACTCAGTATTTCATGTATGCTTAACCAGTCACTTTACACTGAACCATACCACCAACCCTGTTGAACTTTAATATGACATTTTTAGTTATAGCTGTTTGGTTTGAGAGGCTTAAGTATTTAGATGGAGATACAATTTTGCCAAGTAGCTTTTAACAGATAAAAGTTAGAGTAGCATTTTGATAACACAGTACATTTTTTACTTCAATCATTTAAGTCATATTGTGATGGTTTTTGGTAGAAGACTAAAACTTGAGAGGGTGTAGGCAGATTTTGGAGATGGTCCAAGCAGATATGACATGGGACTTATTTCTGACTAGTCTCTTCAGTTTCCACAGAATCCTTTCAAGAACCTTAAACAAGACCCTTACCACTTTAAAAAGCCCCTCTTATGTCCAGGCAGGTCTAAGTATCAGACAGTTATCTTCTTATTTGGAAGTAAGTGTTGCCTGCTCTATTTTTTTCAATGATTGGAATTCTGCCTCTAAAAGCAACATAGACTTAACCGTGCGCTATCTATGACTGCATAGTAAATCATAGCATTTTGAAAACTTCACCCTATTAATATATATTTTCCCTTAAATCTCTATTTCTCCTAACTACAACTTGAATCAACACATTTACTGAATACTTCATTTATGCCATATGATACATGCTCTTTGAACAATGAAGAATAATTGGGATATGCTAGAGAGATGGTTCAGGGGTGAAGAGCACTTAGCAAAGGACCCAGCTCACAACCATCTATAACTCCAGTTCTAGGAGCATTCCATTGCCTCTTCCAAACCCCATGGGCACCAGAGATGCAAATACAGAGATAACAGGCAAAGCAACATACCCATAAAATGAAAATGAATAACTCCCAAAATGTTTTAAATGCACTCAGCACTGTTTTTATCTTGTCTGGCCTCCTTCTACCTGTGTTCTTCTTAAAGTGTCAAGAATTGAGAATGGGGTTTGAGATCAGTTGAGTCTGAAGAGTGTTCACTGGCATATACTTAACCCCAAAGTAGTTAGTGTGCATGAGCACAGTATGCGTGACTCCTGCAGTTTGGGAATTGATTGCTGTCTTCAACTGCTGCTGTTCCTGCTTTTTAAATTATAAATTAGCTTAGCTTCATCGGCATCAGTTTGGTCTCCTGTGGATTCATTAGGTGTTCCGTGTAGTTGTCTAGTTACTAGGCATCCCACGTGTAAGACTTACAGTTAAAGGGCTGAGGATACAGCTTGGTGAATGATAAAGCCTCTGCTTTGTAACCCCAAGACCAGCCTGAGGATCCCTCGCACCTCATAAAGCCCGGGCAGGTGGGATAGCCCACCTATATCCCACCACTTGTTAGCCAGCAACGGGGGATCCTTGGGGCAAGCTGGCTAGCTAGACTAGCCAGATCAAAGAGCTCTGGATCCAGTGAGAGACCCTGTCTCATTTAAAAAAGTGGGGAGCAACTGAGGAAGACGCCCAATAGCAATCTCTGGCCTGCACACATACGTGCATATGTGTGTGCACACTTGTGGACCCATATCTACCCTATACATACTCATATACTCTCCCCACCCCCACAAGAATATTCAGTATAGGTAGAAGTTTCCCAAATTATGCTTTACAGTGATAGTTTCATGGTTAAGGAGCTCTTTTTTTCCACTAAAACATGAAGACAAATGGAGATCACCTGTGGACTCTCTTGCCCACCCTAAGTGGATTCACTAGTCCCACTCTTAATCTGAAAGCTCCTCTGTAAGATACAGTCAGTATTTATATCATGTGAAGGTTTCAGGGGCATTGCAGCTTTTACCTATAATTCTTTGATGAATAATACCATATAGAGTATATAGTAATTATATATAAAATGGTATGTGTCATATAGCAAATATAGTTTATGTAGCTATTACTGTTACATGTTTCTTTTTGTATTGCATCAGTGTTTTTTATATTAACAATGTAAGTATAAGGGCTGAAGGGAAGGCTCAGTGGTTTAGAGTGCACATAGCTCTTGCAGAGGGCCTGAGTTCAGTTCCCAGCACCCACATTAGGCAGGTAGACATGCCTTAGTTCCCGCCCCAGGGGCTTCACTGCCCTCTTGTCAACTCCACAGGCACCTGTACGTAAGCACATGCATCCACACACAGACACATACACATAATATAAAATTAATAAAATCTTAATATGGTAAGGACGTGCATACTGAGTTATAGTAATTATAACACTAGTTTTAGAACTATATAAAACCATGTTAGGACTGATATGTAGGGACACTCCACTCCAGAGGAGTGGGATGGAAGGGATAGGGGGTAGAGGGTGGGAGGTCGGGACTGGGAGGGGTGGAAAGAGGGCACTGTGATGGAGATGTAACCTGAAGTAATAAATAAACATTAAAAAAAAATCGGTGCCCACAAAAAATTTAAAAAATTTCTCTACACCCATTTTTTTTTAAAAACATGTTAATTTAATTATTATTAACACATGTAGTTATCTCTATATTTTGTATAATACATTTTGATAATGGCAAATGTGAACTCTGGATCTGTCTTCCTTCATGGATACTTTGAGAATCAGTTAACATTAACATTTTTGAGTCTTCTCATTGTGTGTAAGTTGAAGTGGGAGGAGAAAGGTGTCACATTTTGTGGTGAATTAAATGAAATAACATGCAAACTGACCGGTGAAGAGGCTTCATCCAGCAGCTGATGGAAACAGATACAGAGACCCACAGGCAGACAACACACAGAGCTCAGGAGTCTTACAGAAGAGTGGGGAGAAGGATTGAGAGAGCTGGAGTTGTCCCACAAGAAGTCCTACAGAGCCAACTAACCTGGGTCCATGGGGGCTGGTAGAGATGAACCACCAACCAAAGAGCTTGCATGGGCTGGACTAGGCCCCCTACACATGTGAAGCTTGTTCTTCATGTGGGTCCCTCCAACAACTAGAACAGAGGCCCTCTCTGACTCTGATGCTGCCTTTGGATCCCTTTCCCCGCGCTGGGTTGCCTTGTCTGGTCTCAGTCAGAGAGGATACACTTAGTCCTGCTGTGACTTGATTTACCAGAGTGGTTTGGTACACATCGGGGGACCTCCTCTTCTCTGAGGAGAAGGGGAGTAGGGTATGGGGGAGGTGTGAATGTGGGACTGTGAAGAGAGGAGGGAGGGGGCTGCGATCAGGGTGTAAGTGAATAAGTAAATTAATTAATGAAAGAAAAAAAAAAGATTAGACAAGGCTGCATATTTTTATATTTTTGGTTGTGAGCCTAGCTTTTAACGTCTGAGCCATCTCTCCAGCCCAGCTGCATATTTTTAAATTGCACATAAAAATAACGGATTAAATCAGAAAAAAAAAAAAGACTTTAATACAGGTAAGGTAAGGTGGTTCATGCCTATTACCCCAGAGTGCAGGGTTAAACCAGGAGGACAGGGAACATGAGACTAGTGTAAACTACTGAGTGAAGGAGACCTAGATTATAAATCTCCCAAGTTTTTACATTGAGAAATGAGCATATTTTTAATCCAAGAGCTTCTTAGTTTGATATATAAAAGAACAAATTTCAGATAGATTCAGAAAAGTTACAACTTTGATTGAAGAATTTTTTTCCTTTTTTAAAAATTTATTTATTTATTGCTTCAGGTTACATCTCCATCATAGTGTCCTCTTTCCACCCCTCCTAGTCTCGCCCTCCCACCCTCTACCCCCTAAGCCTTCCATCCCACTCCTCTAGAGTGGAGTGGCCCTACATAACAGTCCCCCGCCCCAGTTCAGCAGTCATATGAGGGCCAAGAGCCTCCTCACTGGGGGCCTACAAGGCAGCACCACTAGGGAAAAGTGTCTCATTGACAGGGAGAAAAAGAAAAAGTCTATGTCCATGTTCCCTTTGGTGCATTGGTTGTAGTATAGTTATCCTATACTATATGGCTAAAATCCGACTATAAGGGAATAGATGCCATGTGCATCCTTCTGAGTCTGGGTTAGCTCACTCAGGATGAGCTTCTCTAGTTCCATCCATTTGGCGGTAAATAGCATGATTTAGTTGTTTCTGATAGCTGAGTAGTATTCCATTGTGTAGATATACCACTGTTTTTTAATCCATTCTTCAGTTGAGGGACATCTGGGTTTCCAGTTTTGAGGCACGATTTTGCATTTTTAATTTGATTAGGTACTTCCATTCAGTCAACCCTTGGTGCCAATGGAGTGACACTGGATAACCAGCCTGTAGTGAAGAAAAGACGGGGGAGGAGAAAGAATGTGGAAGGTGCCGACATCCTCTTTATGAACAGAAATAAACCACTTAATCATGTAAGTAAAGTATTTCTAAATTATTTAACCTTAAGTCTGAAATTCAATCCTAATATACAATTGTTGTATTCTGTCTTTATAAAATAAATAAAAAGCTAGTTTTTTATACTTTTAAATTAGATTTTAGTAGCCGGGTGGTGGTGGCGCACGCCTTTAATCCCAGCACTTGGGAGGCAGAGGCAGGTGGATCTTTGCGAGTTCGAGGCCAGCCTGGTCTACAAAGCGAGTCCAGGACAGCCAGAGCTGTTAAACAGAGAAACCCTGTCTTGAAAAACCAAAAAAAAAAAAATAAAATAAAATAAAATAAAATAAATTAGATTTTAGTAATATTTGACACTGGCAAAGAGTCATAAGACTTTATTTATTTATTTATTTGTTTGTTTGTTTGTTTGTTTTTTGGTTTTTCGAGACAGGGTTTCTCTATTTAACAGCTCTGGCTGTCCTGGACTCGCTTTGTAGACCAGGCTGGCCTCGAACTCGCAAAGATCCGCCTGCCTCTGCCTCCCAAGTGCTGGGAGAGTCATAAGACTTTTAAGTTTAAAAGATGTGGCAGATTGTTACAATAATTTCTTCTTCTTCAAAAAAGAAAGCTCAGAAGACAGAGGTCCAGACAGGTTTCAGGGCATCCTGGGGTACAGAGTGAGCTGCAGAGTGGCCAGGAATGCATAGGAAGGCCGGGGTGGAGCGGGAATCACTCCGCTGAGCCAAAGTTAGAATGATAAAGCATGGAGATACAGAACTACTTGGTGATCCCGGCAGCTTGCTTTAGACTTAACCATCTCACAGATTTCCACAGGAATCAGTCCAGCTCTCTCCTACACTCAGCCTCGAAGAATTCCTGATACCGAAAGTCCAGTTCCAGTTATTAATCTCAAAGATGGGACAAGGCTAGCAGGGGACGATGCACCGAAGAGAAAGGACCTGGACAGATGGCTTAAGGAGCACCCAGGGTATGTGGAAGACTTAGGAGCCTTTATTCCAGTAAGTGCATTTTAAATCTTGGTATCCTTTTTGTTCTTTTGAGTCATCCAACCTGTAATGATAAAGTGTAAATTCTCATCCACTTGTGCTAAATATGTATTCTGCATAAGATTTAGGAAAATAATAAAAAAATTTGAATTATAAATATAAAGTATTTAACTATAAAAATCACTTCAGGCTAAGGATGGTGACACACACCTGTAATCCCAGTGCTCAAAAAGATTTTTATGTTCAAAGCTATTTTGTCTTTGTTTGAAAAAAACAACTTCTGATGTGAAGTACTTTACTATACTCAATAAAGGTTGCAGTGGTATTAAACTTCTAAACTTTTTTCTCATGAAGTTTATTTTAAAATTATAAGAAATATGAAGTAATATAAAAATTAAAATGTATCTATGCCTACCATTACACTTAATACCTTACATTCATTATCTCATTTAACATAACTTTATTAGGATAATATTGTTAAAATTATTTTATAAAGCAATTGAAATACTAGAAATGTAAGTAATAAATAGTTCAAGGCCACACAGCAGGTAGTCTTTAAGCTGTAAGTGTACAGTCTCTTTCTCCAGATGGAGAAGTCTGTGTTAAGCAAAGATATGAGTCACTATATTTAATTTGTGTTCTTATCCTCTGATATGCTGTTTGTTATCTTTTGGGTATGTGTCTTTCTCAGTCATAGGAATCTATTGTTTGTTTTCTAGTACATTATTATAGACAGTAATATATCAAATTTAATGTACCACATATAAAAATGTAATATGTCTGTGTACTTCTTACGGCAAAAGAGTAGAGGCATATTCCACACAGTTAAGGTAGTGGGCCTGCTATATCTGGCCCTATTATGAAGTGCAGATGGAGCATATTCCACACAGTTAAGGTAGCAGGCCTGCTATATCTGGCCCTATTATGAAGTTCAAATGGAGCATATTCCACACAATTTTATCTGTTATGTCTGCTTCTATTATGAAGTTCAGATGGATTACCTCAGGGAAGCTGTGTCGCACCACGTGGCTTCTTGAGGACTATGTCTTGTTTGTTTTGATTGGGTTTTTTTGGGTTTTTTTTGTTTTTTGTTTTTGTTTTTTTTTTTTTTTGAGGGAGTTTGTTTTGGTTTTTTGGTTTTTCAAGAGAGGGTATCTCTGGCTGTCCTGGAACTCAGTTTGTAGATCAGGCTGGCCTCAAACTCAGAGATCTGCCTGCCTCTGCCTTCTGAGTGCTGGGATTAAAGGCCTGTGCCACCATGCCTAGCTTATTTTTTTAATCTGTTATTTAAATTTTGAGAACTTTATATGCAATGTGTAGAGAATATGATTATTATTATTTTTATATTATTATACTATTTTATTAACAGAATAAAATTAATTTCCTTGATAATTTTTCATATAAAGCAACTAGATAATCTCTAGTTTCTAGACTATTCTTTATAATACAAATTTTCATCCCATATTTCTGTTTTATCACCAAGGAACAGCCTGGTAGTCTAAAACAGAAAGCCTTAGTCTGGGATTTTATGTGCCTTTCTTATCCCTAGTTTGTGAAACAGCTACCACAAATTCTCAGTCTTCTCCTAAATTACTCTCTAATTTATTGTCAGATATTTCTATAATTACATGAAAAGAAGTTTTCACTATAAATACACCAGGACAGAGACAGTTGAGTCTCCAAGTTCGAGGCCAGCCTGGTCCCCAGAGCAAATTGTCGGACAGCCAGGACTACACAGAAACCCTGTCTCAAAACCAAATAAAGAAAAGAATATAACAGAGATGAGGTGTGCATAAAGTGCCATGAGCAGAGAGATCAGAACAACTATCCAGCTGGCAGAGTAAAATGTGTGGAGAAAGAAGGAAATCTGAAGAGTGAATGGGAGAGGACTGAGTGAGCATTGACTGCTCAGCATTAAGAGGAAGGTGTTCTAGGCACTGTAGGGCAGTCGTGGAGAGCGCCAACAGAGGGTGAGAGACAGCTTTTTTTTTTTTTTTTTTTTAAGATTATTTATTTATTTATTTTGCATGTATGAGAGCTCAATCTGCATGTACCCCTACATGCCAGAAGAGAGCATCAGATTCCAGTATTGATGGTTGTGAGCCACGATGTGGTTGCTGGGAATTGAACTCCAGACCTCTGGAAGAGTAGCCAGTGCTCTTAACCGCTGAGCCATCTCTCCAGCCCAAGAGACAACTTTGATGCAGTTTTTATTTTCATTGCCACATACGAAGGTTTGGATGTTTTGGTCTTTTTTTTTGAGAAAGGGTCTTTCTATTTAGCCCTGGCTGTACTGGAACTCACAGAAATCTGCCTGCCTCTGCCTTCCCTAGTGCTGAGATTAAAGGTGTGCGCCACTACACTCAGCCTGATTTTTTTTTTTTTTTTTTTTTGGATCTGTCTTTTTAACTTCATGGCTGAAGGACTTTGAAGAAAATAACCTCTTAAAATTTTGATTTGTACTATAAAAATAATACCTTTATTATTGTGAGGATTACATGAGAAGAAAAATAAGAGAGATTAAGAGAAATGAAAATCCCTTGTGCAATTATGGATTGTTGTAGCAGGGCTTGGTGGCATACATCTGTAATCCCAGGATGTAGGAGTCAGAGGCAAGAAGGTCACCAGTTCAAGCACACCCTTGGTTCAGAATTATATCAGGCTGGGCTACCTGAGACGCTGCCTCAAAACAAACAAATAAATAAACAAATGGTCATAGCACAGAGGAAGTCTGATGAGTTTCATCTGAAATTTACTAGATGAGAAACTCATCAAACAGAAATTGAACTCATGAAAAATAACAAGCTGTTTCAGAGGAAACCTGCATTAACACTGCTGACCCTCCAGGGGTCAGGAGTCGCTCTGTAGGTTCGCTGTGGCCTTTAAGGAAGAGCTAGCAGAGGCTCCCTACAAGA
Organism: Lophiomys imhausi; assembly: GCA_907164525.1. NCBI lineage: Eukaryota > Metazoa > Chordata > Mammalia > Rodentia > Muridae > Lophiomys > Lophiomys imhausi. Next base: position 2,524,810 of record CAJQZJ010032284.1, read on the forward strand.
GCCATACTTCCATATACAGCCATAATAGTGATCATCACCATGGCCTTGAGTACATTTTCAAATATAAAATCTGAAAGGAAAATTTGAAACTTAATTAAAATCTGTGAAGTTCAAGGCTTTAAGCAGACTGATTAGAGAGTAAGAGCTTTCAACTCATGCAGGGCTCGGCTCCTGGGGTTCCCTCACTTGCACCATTCCCAATAGTGTTGAACAAGGCCACAAGCTCACTTCAGGGTATTTCTTGGTGTGTTTCAGAGAGTACAGCTACATGAGGGAAGACCCAAGCAGAAAAGGCATCGATGTCGAAACCCAAACAAACTAGATGTCAACAGTCTCACCGGAGAGGAACGTGTGCAGCTGATTAACAGAAGGAATGCAAGAAAGGTACCTGGGCATCTCTTGCTACTCATTCACACTGCTTATGCATATAAGAGAAACCAGTTTCAACATGCGTAATTTTGTAACAGACTGGGGAGTGGGTTGAACCCAGCACAGTTGTGGGAACAGACAAGCATGATAGTTTCATGCAGTCCCACATCACTGACAAGGCTAGTAAGTGAAATTAGCAGGCTGTTCCACAGATCTGGCCAGCCAGTGTTGTTGTGTGTACTGTGCTCCATACAAGGACACTGCGTCACTTCTCAGGACATAAGTTTGTTCCCTCAGGGGACATTTGTGGCTGTCCCCTGACACAGGTTTGGTACCACACTCAGCATGGTAGGGAAGGGGTGAGAAGGGAGAAAATGTTGCTTTCGTCTACAAGGAAGAGACCACACTTATAGAACTTTTTTGGGTGCCAACCCAAATGTCTTGTGCCAAAAGTTGAGAAGTCTTTCTCAAAGGTGACATCATTTACTTTATCATTGTAGTAAATTTACCCTATTTTTATCAGTGTAATTTTTTGTCAGATATCTCAAGTTAATCTTGTTCTCTCAAATAGGCTTATTATATAACTTCCTGATGTAAATAAAATGTTTCAAAGTTTACTTTATAGGCAAATGGAACTTCTGTGTTTACCTTGTGCTGACTGTTCACAAATTATTAATAATTGAGCTTTCTTCTTGTTCCTATATTGTTTTTAATATTGACCACGTTAGGCCCATCAAATAGCCATTTCTAATGACGTTTTCGTGTGTGCATATCATTACACTGTGCTCACTCACCTTCGTATCACCCTAACCCTTGTTCACTGCACCCTCTTACCCCATTGGTCCATTTCCTATCCCTAAATTGTCCCCTTCTGCTACAGGAAATGCTGTGTCAAGAAAGAAAGGGGGCAGGTAGGGCAGTCTAGGGAGATAGTTCAGTTGGCAAAGTGGTTGCTGGCTAAGTATTGGGACAAGAGCCTTCCCCGCAGCAGCCACCTAAAAGCCAAATATAGCAATATGTCCCTGTAATCCCAGGGCTGGGGTAAGGGAGGCAGGAGGATCCCCAGGGCTCACTGGTTCTCTAGTCTAGCTGAATTGGTGAGTTCCAGGTTCATTAGAAAACCTATCTCAAAAAAATAAGATGGAGAATAATTGAGGAAGACACTTGAGGCTGACCTCTGGTCTCCACACGAATGCACACATATGCGCATATGCCCATGCACACTCACACACATACACACGCATAGAAACATTCTTTAAATCAGTTAATGCTAACTACTATCCCAAATAATCATAGAAAAGCAAATGTCAGAATTACATCAAGGAACTTATGAAGTTAAAAATTACTTACAATGCAAATAAAATGTATAGAATAGAAAGAGGAAATAATCTATTAAAAGGCAAAACAAGCAGAAAATAAGTGAAGAACATTAGGAAGGAAAAAAAGGAACAAGATATTGACAAAAGGATTACATAGTAAAGAAAAGGTATTATCAACAAAATGAGAGGAATCAAAATCAATAACCAGCTCCTAAAACTAAAATGAGGAGCTAGAGAGATGGCTCACAGCAAAACGCACTGATTGCTCTTGCAGAATCTGTGTCCCTTTCCCAGCACCTACATGGAGGCCCACAATCATCTGTAACTCCCGTCCAAGGAGTCTGATACCTTCTCCTGGTCTTTGCAGGTTCCAGTCACACATGTGCTGCATATAGGCAAAGCACTTGTCCATAAAATCATATTTAAAGGAAAAAGTAACCTAACGTGAAAATAATAGGAAACGTGTAGGGGAAGGGAACTCTGATGGCAGCACCCACATGACAGTTGTCAGACCAGCCTCTGTCTGATCCTCCAGTACCAGCGCTGCGAGGTAGGAGCTGCGGTGAAGTTGGAGACTCTACTGTTTTACTAGACCTTAGCTTCTCAGCATGTCTTTATCCAGACCTAGTCCATCCATTACAAACTCCCTTGGGTGCTGTGGCTAGATGACCCCAGGCTCCCTGACTTCTAATTGTGCCTTATTGTCAAGCCCCTTAAATAGCTTAGTCCCAAAATGGCGCATGGCTGTAACCCTCTGAGGTTCACAGAATCCAAAGTTGACTTCTCCCATGCTGATTTCTCATGCAGACCACTAAACTCCCCACAGCGTTTAAATATGTGAGAACTTATTCTGTGGTTAGGACTGACTGCCAGTCTCTTTTTAAATTAGGACAGACTAGATTACCTTCTGGAAGATTCTTTGCTTCTTCCTCCCAGTGGGGAATCATGTGAACTCTTTTAAACTGCTTAGTTTTGTAATTTTTCTAGGTTTTTCCAGCTGTTGTCTGATCTCTTTTGTACCTTCTGATGCTCTTCTCTTCTTCTCTTCGATTGAGTCCAACCTTTGCTTCCCTGACTTTTTTCAACAGTGGTTGCTTCTAATCCTATGAATTAAAAGTTTTTTTAAAAAATATTTCTTTTTGTGTATGGTGGGGTGTAGGTGTACCTGCAGAGGGCAAATGAGGGTGTTGGATCTGCTAGAAGTGGAGTTAGGGCAATTGTGAACTCTTGATATGGGTGCTAAGAACCAAACCCAGGTTCTCTAGAAGAGCAACAAGCATGCTTACCCACTGAGCTATCTCTCCAGCCCCCCAAATTAAGGTTTTTCTACAGCTTAAGCTTATTTCTGAACCAGATATAACTTAGTATTTGGTGAAGTTCTTTTTCTGTATTGCTTTGTCTCTTTTTCCTTATAATCTAAATGATAAGTGACTTGTGATATCCTTTGTACGTATAGCTGTATTATGCGGGGGCTTGTTATTCCGGCCAAGCAGTAAAATAGGTGAGAAAACGTGACATTAGGATAAGACTTGGCTCACAGATTCCCTTACTTCATCTTGGACATTTTGTGTTTTGCTTTGTGTTAAATGACTTCACTGCTAAGATAACAAAACATAAAAAAAAATTCTAACTTCTCTTAAGAAATTCTACATTAAAATAAACGATTTAAAAGTATCAGTTGTTTTTATATTATTATTTACATAAGCACTACTAATTTTTGCCGGTCTGTGAGAAGCAGTTTATTTAACTTTTGGTAATGTATTGGTTTGCTATATGGTGCTAAAGCATTTACCAAAAGCAAATTGGAGAGAAAGGGTTTATTTTATCTTACATTCCCAAGTAACAGATCATCACTGAGGGAAGTTGGGCAGTAATTCAAGGCAGGAATCTAGAGGCAGAAACTGAAGCAGAAACCATGAAGGAATGCTGCTTACTGGCTTGCTCTTATGGTTTGCCCAGCCTGCTTTTCTAATACAACCTATGACCACCTGCCCAGGGTTGGCACCCCCACAATAGGCTGGGCTCTCACACATCGTCATTTATATAAGAATGCTATACAGACATGTCCACTAGGCCAAGCTGATGGAGGCATTTTGTCTTTTGAGGTCCCTCTTCTCAGATGACCTTGGCTGTGTCTGATTAATATTAACCACATAGGCAGCATCATAAAGTGAAAACATAGATGTCTTAGAGAAAGAGTAAGGAAATGTTGCAGTAGAACTTCACTCATTTTGTGGTTGTAAAAAACAAAAGGATGAGCCGGGCGGTGGTGGCGCACGCCTTTAATCCCAGCACTTGGG
>CAJQZJ010032284.1:2528897-2567620 GCA_907164525.1 Lophiomys imhausi
AAAAAAAAAAAAAAAAAAAAAAAAAAAAAAAAAAAAAAAAACAAAAGGATGTGTCTCGTTGCATTTATGCCAAAAGAAAAAAAAAGTTCACATTACTGAGAAAGGCATTATATCATGTACCTATAATTTAGCATTTAGGAAGCCTTGGGGCAAGAGAATTTTGAGTTCAGGCCAGCCTAAGTGATAGAAAATTTGAGGTTTCCCTGGTGTGATGACTATTCTTGGTTGTAAATTTGACTACCTGTGGAATTAACTAAAACCCAAGTGGCTGTGTACACCTGTGAGTTTTTTTTTTTTTTTTCTTAATTAAATCATTTGAAGTGGGAAGACCCACTTTTAATCTGAATCTTTTGAGGTGAGAAAGTCTACCTTTAATGTGGACCACTCCTTTTGATAACAGTCTGTCTTTGCCTGCCTGCCCTCAACTTTTGCTGGCAAGTCCATTCTTTCACTGGCCTCAGAGCCTACTTCTTTAGGATACCAGGGTCTACTGAAAACTAAGTGAGGGATCCAGCCCTGTAGACTGGATTTTCGGACTTCCTGTTGGTAGACAGCCATTGTACTAGCTGAACCATAGCCTGTGAGCCGTTCTAACTAATCCTTCATGTGTATGTGTGATTTATATATATTTAATATATATTTGGATATTTATGTATCTATAGATTCATTCTCCCAGTTCTGTTCTTCTAGAGAGCTCCCACTATTACCCCTGGGCTACAGTATAATGAGACTCTCAACAAACAAAATTTCACATTACTGAATATTTTAGTTTGGGGGTTTTGTTTCTTGGTCTGGTTTTCTTGCAGGTCACTGTGACAGACACTGTGACCAAAAGCAACTGAGGGAAGGAAAGGTTTGATTTCTGCCTATATCATCAAGAGACATTAAGGCAAGAACTCAAGAAGGAACATGAAGTCAGGGCTGCTTCCTAATCACATAATGTTATCCCTGACACCCAAGGAATTCCAGCATAAGTAATGGAGGACTGTTTCCTGATACTCCAGTCCTTGCTTACTAGCTTACCTGGAGGCTCAGGCCCAGCTAGCTTTCCTTATACAGTTCAGGGTCACCTGCTTAGGGAATGGGCTGGGGCTGCCTTCATTCATTAGCAATCAAGACAGTCCTTCCATGGGCATGCCCATAAGCCAGTGTGATCTAGGCAGTTCTTCAATAGAGAATCTCTTTGTCAATAATTCTAGGTTGTGACTGCCAGAGGACAAAAGCTAATGTGTTTATATAACACTTCAGCAGCCTGTGTATATTGGAGTGATCCTTTTTATATAATTGTACAGATTGTTGAAAGTTGTTCAAAAATAGACACATTTTTTATTATAATGTTTATTTGTTACATCTCCATCACAGTGCCCTCATTCCACACCTCCATGTTGCACCCTCTCTTTCCTCCCTCTCCCACCCATCCCATGGGTGTGATGTGGAGTGTCCCTACATATCAGCCCCTCTCAGTTCAACAGTCATATGAGGGCTAAGAGCTTCCTCTTGCACTGGGGGCTTACATGGTAGCACCCGTAGGGCAAATTGTCCTCTTGATAGGTAACAAAGTCTATGTTCCTAATCTTTTTGTTGTGTTGGTTATAGGATAGTTATCCTGTACTATATAGCTAAAATCCAATTATAAGTGAGTAGATGTCATGTGCATCTTTCTGGGTCTGGGTTAGCTCACTCAGGATGAGCTTCTCTAGTTCCATCCATTTGGCTGGGAATTGCATGATTTCCTTGTTTCTGATAGCTAAGCAGTATTCCGTTGTGTAGATGTATCACAATTTTTTTTTTTATCCATTCTTCAGTTCAGGGACATCTGGGTTGTTTCCAGTTTCTAGCTATTACAAATAAGGCTGCTATGAACATAGATGAAGATATGTCCTTGTGGTTTAGTGAGGAATCATTTGGATGTATACCCAGGAGTGGTATGGCTGGGTCTTGAGGTAGAGCTATTCCAAGTTTTCTAAAATATCACCAGACTGATTTCCATAGAGGTTGTACAAATTTGCACTCCCACCAGCAATGAAGGAGTGTTCCCCTTTCTCATATTTTTTTTTTTAAATTCTAAATCAGAAATCAAATAAATAGCTTCACACTTAATAGTGCTAACTATCTTTGTTTGTTTACAGGTTGGAGGTGCATTTGCTCCCCCTTTGAAAGATTTATGTAGATTTCTGAAAGAAAATTCAGAATATGGAGTAGCTCCTGAATGGGGAGATGTTGTTAAGCAATCTGTGAGTATTTCACAAATATACCATTTTAGAGATAAGAAACATTTGATTATGGCATTAAACTTTCTTTTCAGAATATGAATATCATGAACATATGAAAATAGCTTTCAGTTCACAGTTTTTATTGTTCAGAATGTATAATTGATGATCGGATGGAGTGCAGAGCCAGAAATATTTCCTTTTTTATTGCTAACATTGTTTGGGTAGTGCCACAATGAGTAATCAAATAGGTATGCAAAGAAACTTATGTAAAAATATTCATCATGGGTAGGGTCTCAAGTTGGGTTTGAAGTACAATTCTGCCTCAGCTTCCTGAGTACTGGGATTATCGATGTGTACCACTGCCTGGGCTCATTGTGGTATAATAGTAAAACAATAAATAACAAACCATGGACTTTCTGTATATTGGAATTCTATGCAACTGCTTAAAAATTATGTCTTAGAAGAATATTGGTGTCAAGAGAAAAAATGCTGACAATATATTAAGTATCTTAGTAGTTAAGATCTTGGGCCATTAGAGCCTAACTATATACTAAATAATTATTATTTCTATAGGTGTTCAATTGGAAAAGTCAAACTGTAAAACTAAACTCAGTGTAACTATGTTTTTATTTTGGAAAGGATTAAGGAGGATCATAAGTGCGAAGCAAAAGATACATTGTATACTCTAAATGCTGGCAGACCTGGGGCGGAGTGACCAGAGAAGCATGGCTTTGTTTTGTTCTCTTTGCATTTACTGCACACAGTGCTTTTGAGGAGAAAAGGAAGTTGACCAATTTAACCCCCCAAAAAGTAGTCCCATTAGATTTCTCCTTAGAACACAACCTACATCTGCACCTCCACGTACTGTGGCCACTAAGCACATGGCTCAAGGTGTGCTCCGTGTAAAATAATGGTTTTTAGGAACTTGGAGGCTTGGTTTAGAAAAAAGAATAACACATCTCAAGGTTTTACATGACATAATGAAGTGAGAATATATAGGTCGTGCTTTATTTAATTAGCCTAAATTACTAAAATTTAAATGGCCATTAGAAAATTTTAAGCTACATATGTAACTTTTATTACATTTCTACTGGGCAGTGCTGTCGCAGAGGTTGCAGAATCTATAAAATAAAACTTTTAGGAATTTTGTATCCCAGAGCATCCTAGGAGAAATGCATGAAAGTGGTACAGGTGATCATTTGTCCTGGACTTGGACAAGTGATCGATCAGCAGTTACCACTGCTGTTCTCAGCCGTGTTAAGCCCTGCTCATCACCAATATGTAATGTGAGTGATTATACACCAAATAGAGAACCAGCTTTTTTTGGATATGACTTCACAAAGCCTCCTACCTGTCATAAATATTTATAAGTGATAGATGTATGTACATGCATCAAGCCCCCACAGTACCCAGATAATAATGGGTAATAATGCCTTTCCCCTTTAGAGTACACCTTTGGTGTCTTGGCTCTGCTTACCTTAATCCCAAAGTGACAGTCAAGATTGATTTGAAGCATCTCAATTTAATCACCTTTGCTTATTTCCCTGCCCTTCCAGAAGGATCTGTGCAAGTGGTGATGTGTGCCATGAAAGGACTATGAAAATAGCCTTGATAACATTTTGTGGTTCTTAAGTTTTCTGTCCTACAAACTTAACCTTTATAATATAAAGAAAATTAAATGCCTCTTTCCGTTCTCTTTTCTATGATTAAAAAAAAATGGGGGGTAGCTGGGTGAAGGCACAACTTAGATCAAATTTGTGTCTTAAGTAATTATTTCATATCAATAGAGAATAGGTTCATGAATAACGACCTCTTAGTAGCTATTTTTGATTAGCTACTTGGTACTGATTTTATCTTCATATACCTATTATTAACTAGTATGTATTTTCTCTAGGGGTTTCTTCCAGAAAGTATGTATGAACGCATTCTCACTGGTCCTGTTGTGAGAGAGGAAGTAAGCAGGCGGGGGAGAAGGCCTAAAAGTGCGATTGCCAAGGCTACCTTAGCAGCAACTCCTCCTGCTAGCAGCGTGCCAGGCAATCCTTTACTGGCCAATGGATTACTTCCAGGTGTGGATCTTACAGCTCTTCAGGCCTTACAACAAAATCTACAGAACCTGCAGTCACTGCAAGTGACAGCAGGACTGATGGGCATGCCTGCTGGAGGAGAAACTAAAAACATGGCTGCTATGTTTCCCATGCTTCTGTCAGGGATGGCTGGGTTACCAAATCTGCTAGGCATGGGAGGACTCCTGTCAAAGACTGCAGACTCTGGGGCTGAAGAAAAAACAGGAAATGACTCTAAGAAGCAAGAAGGAACAAAAGAAAGGACAGAGAGCCAAAGTTCAGAGAACGGAGGAGAAAGCTGTGTGCCAGGTTCTCCTTCAACTTCCTCCACGGCTGCATTGAGTCCAGCTGCAGCTGCCAAGCCCGTAGCTCTTAACCCACTCTTGTTGTCTAACATACTTTACCCAGGGATGCTGCTCACTCCAGGCCTTAATCTTCATATTCCAACCTTGTCTCAGTCCAATACTTTTGAAGTACAGAAAAACAAAAATAGTGACTTAGGTTCATCTAAGTCAGTAGAAATAAAGGAAGAAGATTCCAGAGTTAGAGATCAGGAAGAGAAGGGGGGGAACTGAGCCTAGTCCTCTCAACGAGAACAGCACAGAAGAGGGCTCAGAGAGAGCCTCTTCCGGGTCTGACAGCACATCATCGTCGTCATCTGAAGATTCAGACTCCAGCAATGAGGACTGACTGGGGACTCTGCACCTCACCCTGAACTGGTTTTGCCTTCTCTCTAATTGCTAACTGTAAATATCCCAGTGTTGAGTGCATCAGTAACTTACTGACAGAACATTTCAGTTGTTTGTTTAGAAGTGCAAACTGCTTTCAGAGATGTTTTGCATGTCCTATTTCTTAAGATCCATAAGTTTCTGAACTCAGATGTACTATCAGATACATACACATATAAAGTTACAACAAAAGGCATTATAATTTTGTTGGGGGTTAATTTTATGAAAATGATGCTCAATAAGAGTTGTATATTTAATATATTTGCAGTGAACACAGAATACTTTATGCATATTACTGATTTAATTTGAATATAGTTTTACAGCCTCTTTGACACCTATAATTTACAGATCAAAACTCAGCAATAATTTGGGCAGCTAATGAATGTCATGAAAGCTGTAGACTCTACATCACCATCCATTGCTTTAATCACACAAAAACGCTCTAGTATCGCGACGCACTGCTGATGTTTCCAATTCAGGTACAAGTATGTTATAGAGAAGAAATACGTTTCCCAATCAGCCAGTTTATCTGGCTGCCTGTTACCTCAGCTGAGTTAGTTTAGGAAGTTTACATTCGTTTCTGATTCTGTGCTTGTTTTCAGGGGTTTTTAAACACATCCTAAATATCATGTCAATCCGGCAAGGAACATGACTTGGATTTTACCGAGCTTAGCTCAGAGATCAGTAAAAATGAAGTCATAAGATAATCTTGTGTCACATAGCTTTGGTTCCCTGTACACATAACATTAAAACTCTTTGAAGTTTGGCCTCCTATTAAAAATAATTATGTCTCAGATGAATAATGTCTTGTTTCCAGGGTTCAGAAAGGCAAACTCATGAAACGCCACTTCACCCTTCACGTACAAGAAAGTGTTTGTTTGCTTTATTTGTATAGGTTTCTGTTTGTGTCTTATGTCCTGGAAATATTCCAAATAACAGGTATTAGTAGTCAAGTAATACACAGATAGTCTGAATTAATTGAGTTTCTAGGTGTAAGAAGACGCATGTTACCCAGAATCAGTGTTGGGCTGTCAGTTGTAATAAATGCTGACCTGCCCGCTTTGAAAATGCACTTTGACTGATCTCAAAGAGTTGTACAAACTATACCTATCAAGTCCAAGGCTTCTGTTCTGTTTCTCACAATCCTTTATCATGTACAGTTTGTCTGGTATTTGATTTGTGATATCATTTCTCCTGCTAAAGCTGCTATCATTGTGACAAGGTAGAGGTCCAAGGTTTACCTGTATATACATTGGAAACAATTAGAACAGACTTAGACATTTTAAGGAGAGATAAATGTTAGCATTTTCCTTGTGTCTAAATAAATCATGATAAATTGCAATGTGGTAAATTTGGGAGGAGACCCCAGTTCTTTCCTGTGGGAAAACTAACTTCCAGTATGTTTTAGTAGAGCTGTTGTTTGTCATGGACTAAGCAATTGTACTAGGTTTCCCAAGACCTTTACCAGTAAATTATGTTTCTGTATGTAAAAACCTAACCCATTATTAGACAATGTTACATGTATCTACCAAATTCTTTAAGTTCCATTGGGATTGTATTATTAATTTTTGTATTTTCTCAAAATAGTACTTTGAATTGATAGTTCTTTATGCAATGTCTTAGCAATAGTCCCTATAGTGCCCATCCGGGAGCAGCAGGTAGTAACCCTTGGTCATGAAGTGATGTAGTACATTCTTAGGGTGCTCGTTCCCTTTGCAGTGTTCCACTTTCGTTTAACTAGAGCGCACCTGTGAGGCAGCCAAAGCTTTTCAGACAGTTCCTTTTTTTTGCCAGTGGAGTGTTTCAGTACCACCCATATCTCCTCCTTCCTCTAGGTCTACCCATATGATCTTTATTCCTCTCTTTCCCAATTAAAAGGAAAAAAAAGAAGTTAAAAAAAAAACTTAGATCTTGTCGTTAAAATCTAATTTATAGCAAAATCTATGAGATAAAGTATTTTCCTAATTATGGTCTAATAAATTTGGGTAACATCCTAGTGATTCTCTTTCTATATATAATAAGGCAGTTACAGTTTTCAAAGCATTAAGGCTAGTGTTAACTTTAAACGTTCTCTTGGGTTTCAAGACGTTTCTTTGTAGATTGATTAGGGGAAAGTTGTCCAGGCGTCAGCTAAGAAAAACATGCAGAGGTGGAAATGTAAAGTTAAGGGTTATAAGAAACGAATCGGTGGAGTTATATAATACTAAAGTTGCGGTTGAAAGGATATCCCAGTATGTGTTGGTAGTTACTGAAAGAATTATAGCTGGTGTTGCCTTGTATTTTAGCCCTTGTTTCAGGTTTCATGATTCAAGTCTTAGTCCAATTTTTCTTTTGGACATTTGCAATATTTACCAGTTGTGTTTTGTGTAGTCTAAATTTGGTTTCTGTAGTTGAGCAAACGTCTTAAAAAGTCATTTGTAATTTATTAAATTACTTTCTATGATGTTCTATAGAGCAAATGGAAGTTTAATTATTTTTTATTAAACATATTCTTTGACTACCCACGATGTCAGCCTCTGTACATGACAATACTTTTTCACTTGTGTTTTATGTATAATTTATCTCACTCAGTTATAAAAGAAACCCTAGTTATAAATCTTCAAAAATACTGTGCTGTGTAGTTTAGAAGAATTGCTTATGATATTGGTGGTTGTGATTTTTGCCAGGAGTTTATCACCCAGGCTGGCCTCAAACTCAGGGCTCAGTGATGTAGAAGGGTTTGGGATTTCCTATATTTGTATCTACAGTAGCACCTTAAATGTCAGATTTTAATTTTCAGTTAGTTGTTCACTGATGATGTCTGCATTAAAAGGAAATAACTCTTGGAGCCTTAAGTATTAAAGTACTTGTCTACAGATCGGCCTGCACCCTATGCCAAACATTGTTTCCTTTTCTCCCCTTTGTACTCCTAAAACTTCCACAAGGACTAAAACAGACAAACCTTGCCTTTTAAAGGGCTTCATTGTGGAAATCAATAACTAGCCCTTGGCCATGAGAATTTTTTCTGACTCGGCACCATTTTTGGCAGTGTGTTTTAGAGACATTTAGCAAACATGAGCTTCTCTCATTATGGAGGAAAATCTAGGGTCCTGGGCCTTCACTACCCTGACCACCTGCGGCTGTACTGACTTGGGCATTCTTGAGAAAGCACATATTGTGCATATATGTATATGAAGTGATATATTTGAGATTTTTTTTTTTTTTTTGGTTTTTCGAGACAGGGTTTCTCTGTGTAACAGCCCTGGCTGTCCTGGACTCGCTTTGTAGACCAGGCTGGCCTCGAACTCACAGAGATCCGCCTACCTCTGCCTCCCAAGTGCTGGGACTAAAGGCGTGCGCCACCACCGCCCGGCTATATTTGAGATTTTGTGAACAAAAGCTAATTGTAATTGAATAGTTTTCATACCGGTTTAGGGTGTCCTTTCAGGAAGAGGACAGGACAAAGACACGGAAGATGGCCCAGTAACCAGTAGTGACAGGAGGGATTTAGTGACTGCTAGGAACAGGAGAGATGAGGAGCAGAAGCTTCAGGGCCTCCCTACAACATACTGCTGGCACCTGGGTGCGATTTCACCTCCAGTCTCAACCCTGAAGAATAAGTTTCTCTTGTTTTAATGTGGCATTAGGGAAAAAGCATACATTTCTTATGAAATTATAGGACATAATATTAGTGTACTGTTTGTAGATTACTGACCTCTGTAAAAAAAACGTATAGCTAATAAGTTATTTAACAGTTAAGCATTTAGATTATTGTTGCTTGTTCGGCAGTTGTTAATCTTTAAGCAGCTATTACAAAAAAGTACACAGAGACCACATGGATTTCTAACAAGCCTAGGCATGAGTTGAGGAATCCTAGCCCATCTAAGCTAGCTCTCAATTCTATTACCCAAATATGACCCCATATATACATACATCCCTTTGGACTGCATTCTCCACAATATGCCGATGTTCCTGGCCCTATGGAATGAGGTTCTTTTTTCTAACCCATGGTGTGAGTCTCCTTCCTGCTCCTGGCTGGAATGTCTCTTCCTGCTGCTGGCTGGAATGCATTAATCCCAGGAAGTCCCACCTTTCTCTGTCTTTGCCCAATCTCAGGCCTCGGCATTTTATTTAACCAATCAGAGTCAATGTAGGTAACAGACAACAAGCAGGACCAATTAATTAACATTTAGAATGCTTAACACTACCTCAACAGACCTCTGTCAGGAACCCTGCAGTGTAGAAATGAAACCCGTGCATTCAGAAATAAGCATTTGACTTTCTGTGCACATTTGCACTCCTCCCTAGTAATTTGCTTAACTTCTATCACTAAATGTGCTGCGTTTTTCTGTTACTTGAGGGGCTGAGACTTGAACTCGGGGCCTTGCACATATTAGGCACAATGCACTCTACTGCTGAGCTGTACTGAGCACACTTCCTGCTTCCTCTCCAATATTGCCAAATTCATGGAGAAACGATCACTCATAATGTTTGCCGTCATTAGAAATGTTCACCCATTTATCCCAGTTCCTTAACAAAGCTGTAGTGGCTTTTGAAAACAAACTGCCCAATTCATAGACAAAAATCAATATTTTTATTTTCTTTAAATTGTTCTTTTCCTTGGTAAAAAAAAAAAAGGCATGCATAATGGAGAATCAAGGGGGAGAGGCAGAAGCACAAGGTAAGAGCCACCCAGAATGATCACACTCACGGAGATGCCTTGGTCCTTCATGACCTTCATATTGCTTTCTGTTTGCGTTCACATACTATTTTAATAGGAGCGGGGTTGACTGATAGCTGTGTGTGGTAGCTCATGCCTTTAATCCCAGGGCCTGCCTCAAGGAGGAGGAAGAGAAGGCAGGTCAACTGGGCATACATACTGTTTTGCAACCGGCTTTTTTCTGCCCTTTAAAGGCCAGGCTGGTCTGGTACTTATTATATAGCCAGGGATGAACTTGCACTTCTGAACTTCCTACCTCCACCTGCCACGTGCTGGGATTACAGGTGTAGGACCTCACAACTGGTACCGTTATGCTGTGGACTGAACACAGGGATATGCCTGCATGTCATGTTCCTGAACACTCCCAACTGAACCACATCTCCCTGCGACCTGCTTATTTCATTTACTGTCACGATTATATTTCCGGGTGCTACTAAAGAATCTTGCACATTAAGGGCTTCTACTGTTCCACTATACAGTTTATTTAATGCCTACTTACTGAACATTTAAACTGAGTTTTTGGGTATTGGGCTAGTTAAAAACAATGTATTAATAGTTCACAAAGGCTTTGTTACCCCTCTTGTGTTTTTGGTTTTTTGTTTTGTGGGTGTTTTGTTTTTTAAAACCTAAGCAGTCACCTACTACTGAGTGACATTCCCAGTGCCTTACAGTTAAATGGGTGTATAGTGGTTTCAGGGGATTTGTTGGTTGCTTGATTGTTTTTTGAGACAGGATCTTGCTTTTGGTACTGGCTGACTTGATAGAAAGAATGTGCATCCTCCAACCTCAGTCTTTCATTTTATTCTTCATTTTTGGAAATCATCTTCACTAGGTAAAATTTGTTGATTGGCAATGAAATAAGTTCACTTTTTCTATGGTGGGTTCACTGCCCAAGTTATTGTTTCACAATTTGCCTTGTGTGTGTGGATGTTTCATCATGTTACTGTGGATGAAATCAAGAGCTGTGCACATGTCCTCTACCTTCAAGCCTCTATTTTTAATGTGCAAGCATTTTATTTATTTTCTGTTGGTTTTGATGGTTTTTGAAGCTGTATCACTAATAACCCATGCTGCCAAGTGATAGGTTGTAAAGTCCTGTGCCACAACCCTCTGCAGTTTTTAGGCATGTGTTTTGTGCACGTGTGTGGTGTATGTGTATATACACATTCCTTTCGGGAGTGCACATGCACAAGTACATGTGGAAGTCTGAGATCAATGTGAGCTGTTCCTAAATCATCATGCACCGTGTGTGTGTGTGTGTGTGTGTGTGTGTGTGTGTGTGTGTGTGTGTACACGTGCGTGTGAACGTCACAGGTCAATGCTGGATGTCATCCTTGATCCCTCTTTACCTCATGTTTGAGACGGTCTCTCACCGAACTTGGTACTTACTGACTGGACCACAAGTACTAGGGAGCTACCTCTCTCTGCCCTCATTGCACTAGTGTCACAGCTGGGTGGAACTGTGCTGTCTTAGTCATGGTCTCTATTGCTGCAACGAAAACACAGTGACCAAGAAGCAAGTTGGGGAGGAAAGGACTTATTCTGTTTACACTTCCAGATCATAGACTGTCATTGAAGAAAGTCAGGACACAGGAACTCAAGCAGGGCAGGAACCTGAAGGCAGGAGCTGATGTAGAGGCCGTGGAACACTGCTGTTACTGGCTTGCTCCTCACGGCTTCCTCAGCCTGCTTTCTTATAGAACCCAGGACCTGCTTTCTTTCTTTTTTTTTTTTTCCTTTATTTTTTATTTCTTCAAGTTACATCTCAATCGCAGTCCCCTCCCTATTCCCCCCTCCAGTCCCACCCTCCCACCCTCAACCCCCCATCCTCTTCCCTTTTTTTTTTTTTAAGTTTAAGGTATATCTTATTTTCCCCTACAGTTTCCCCTTTCAGTCCAACAAATGATTCTTTCTCTTATACTAATAAATACAATACAATACAACAGAGGTAATTAGGCCACAATTATGAGGGTTATATGGCTTAGCGTACATTCCCAATGTCCAGTCCATATGTATTTAGCATCTGACTTTAATATTCTACTATCTAACCATCTCCATGTGTTTAAAGTGCTATATCTAACTCAACATTCATACTAACTTGCAACACAATTTTAAAAGCATCTTCTTAGATCTATAACACTCTCTTGACTCCTAAACAACTCAAAATTTAATTATGAGACTCTAGCTATCTGTTCTTCAACCACCTCAGAGACCTGACAGGGATAAATATATCTGATTATACAGGAAGTGCAGGGCCAGCAGCTTCCAAAACTAAGAAATGACATACCAGTGGCTGCCTGGACAGTTCCCATTTTCTCTCCATACATTACAGCATCAATCTTCAGCCGTTTGGCCCCGTTTCTCTGACAGACATTGATTGTAGAGCAGGAATTATGAAGGACTTGCCTACCCTGTCTTGGCAGAGCTAGGCTGTCGACTTACCTGCTTCCAGGTTTTGTCCTTTTTGGACAGCATTCTGTCTACAGTTGGAGCAAGGGGCTTTTCCTACCAGGAGATAGGCTTGTGACTAATTCAATCATCTCCCACTGGAGATTCTTCGATGCTCATCTTCTACTCGGGGTAGAATAGGGGGTGCTGTCACGAGTTGATATGTCTCGATATAAAAAAATCTAAAGTTACGAAAACATCTTTGAATGCCATATTCTGCAGATCTCTTGAGGTTTTTGAAGAGGCCCTATCTATCTCTTATATTAGGGTAAGCAGATGTTGCTTGTCTCTTAGCAGCTTTATTTCTGATTAGCTTAGAAAATAACTATAATAGGCTGTCATAGTACCTAACAAAATGACCGGCTTGCATAACTATTAGTTTGCATTTCTTAATTATCCTAAATAGTTTATGAGAATTAGTAGTAAAAGGCCGAAACATCACATTTCATTTTTTTTCTTTACCTCCTAACCCTTCCACCCCATTTCTCTGGGGTGGGGTGTCCTTATATAACAGTCCCTCATCTCAGTTGAGAGGTCGTATGAGGGCCAAGAGCCTCCTCATTCATTGGGGGTCTACAAGGCAGTACCACCAGTGAAAAGTGTCTCATTGCCCGGGAGAGAGAACTAAAAAACAAACAAATAAACAGACACACAGATAAAAAAGACTAAAAAGTAGAAAAAAAATTTTAAAAATATATAAAATAAATAAATAAATAAAAATTAAAAATAAAATGTCTATGTCCAAGTTCCCTTTGGTGTGTTAGTTGTAGTATCGATACCTTCTACTATATAGCTAAAATCCTACTATAAGTAAATAGATGCCATATGCATCCCTCTGAGTCTGGGTTATCTCACTCAGGATGAGCTTTTCTAGTTCCATCCATTTGGCTGCAAATTGCATAATTTCATTGTTCCTGGTAGCTGAATAATATTCCATTGTGTAGATGTACCACAGTTTTTTAACCCATTCTTCAGTTGAGGGACATCTGGGTTGTTTCCAGCTTCTAGCTATTATAAATAAGGCTGCTATAAAGAACTCAAGAAATTAAATGCCAAGAAACCAAATAATCCAATCAAAAAATGGGGGACAGAGCTAAATAGAGAATTCACAAAGGAGGAATCCCTAATGGCTGAGAGACACTTGAAGAAATGCTCAACATCCTTAATCATCAGAGAAATGCAACTCAAGAAGACTCTGAGATTCCATCTCACACCTGTCAGTATGGCTAAGATCAAAAACTCAAATGTGGTCGCGCACGCCTTTAATCCCAGCACTTGGGAGGCAGAGGCAGGCGGATCTTTGCTAGTTCGAGGCCAGCCTGGTCTACAAAGTGAGTCCAGGACAGCCAGGGCTACACAGAGAAACCCTGTCTCGAAAAACCAAAAAAAAAAAAAAGCTCAAATGTCAGCACATGCTGGCGAGGGTGTGGAGAAAGGGGTATCCTACTCCATTGCTGGTGGAAATGCAGGCTTGTGCAACTACTATGGAGGTCAGTCTGGTGATATCTTAGAAAACTTGGAATAGCTCTGCCTCAGGACCCAGCCATACCACTTCTGGGTATACACCCAAATGCCTCTTCACAGAATCATAAGGAAGTTTCCTCATCTATGTTTATGGCAGGACCTGCTTTCTTAAAGAAGCCCAGGGATGGCTCCACCCACACTGGATTGGGCCCTCCACCACTGATTGCTAATTGAGAAAATGCCTTAGAGGTGGATCTTATAGAGGCATTTCCTCAACTGAGGCTCCTTCCTCTCTGATGACTAACGTGTCAAGTTGACACACAAAACCAGCCAGTACATCCAGTAGATATGCCTTACTTTGATGGTTGCTGGGGATCCAAGCTCAGGTCCTTCCTCGTGCTTGTCCAGGATTGTAGGGGTGCCACATGGGCCCCGTTTTTTTATGTAGGTGCTAGAAATGTCATCATGCTTTCATGACATGCCAAGCACTTCATTGACTGAGCCATCTTTCTAGCCCCAGTTTTTGTTTTTGGGGTGTGTGTGTTGTGGCCTTTTTTGAAATGGGCCCTCGCCTGGAACTCAGCTGCCTCAGCTTCCACAGAGCTTTTGGTTTACTTGGTACAAGGTCTCATGCTTTTGCCCTCTCTTGTCTGGAACTTGGACTCAAGTGATCCTCTTGCACCAACATTCAAAGTGCTGGAGGATAGGCACACACAGGTGTTCTCAGCTTCAGTGTGCAAGTTTTAACTTTTTAAAAAACTTTTTACTGGTTCTTTGTGAATTTCACATCATGCACCCCAATCCCACTCACCCCTCCCCTCATACCCACCTCCACCCTTGCAACCTTCCCCCTCAAAAGAGAAAAAAAAATTATCGTGGAAGCTGTTGTGTGTCACAGTGTGCCCCCACAGTATACCCTTTTGCCCACACTCCTTTGCCTCAAATGTTCATTGCAATGACTGTCTGGTACGAGACCTCTAGCCTCTGCTACTCTAGCAATACGGGAACCTCACTGGGACTCCTCTCAGATATCCTGCTGTTGCTCTGTGTCATGGAGATCCTGTAGTTTTGGATCTGTAGGACTGGCCTCTTCATGCACCCCAGCAGTTCATCAATGGGGTAGATATCGGGGTGGGCCAACTCAAAGTCATGGATCTGGGGCCTGAGAGGTTTCTGAGCTGGTCAGCTGGCCGGCTCTGCCACTCTCACTCCCACAGTGCTGGCTCACCAGCAATCCCTGAAACCAGGGCCAGCTCTACCCTACTGCCCAGGCAAAGTGCAGGGCCCATTCTCCCGAGTGTTGCAGCCAGTGAGGGATATAGCCACTCTCCCACTCTCATGAGCCTGTGACCAGCTCTCCTGCCTGCCATAGATCATATCTCTTCCTTATCCTAACTACCACCCAGTAGACACGAGGCAGGGCTAGCTCTCCCACACTCAATACCCTTGGAGCTTGTTGGTTCATCTACAAGTCCCACATCCAGGACCAGCTCCATGTGCTGCCCAGGTGAGGTGCAGGGCCTGCTCTCCTGAGTGCTGCAGCAGGTGATGGGCAAGGCCAGCTCTCCTGCTCCAATGACCTTGAGGCCAGCTTCCCTGCCTACCAAGGGGCAGGGGGAGCATATAGACTCTTGCCCATGTCACCACACATCAGACAAATTTTGAGGCCAGCTCTTTCATGCTCACACCCTCTGGTCTGGCTTGTCCCCACCATCTGGGTCAGCTCTACTGTGTTGTCCATGTAAGGGACAGGACTGGCTCTTCTGTTCTCATGACACCAGGGCCAAGTCTCCTACCCGCCACAAGTGGTGAGGGGCATGCCAGAAGGAGGGTGTCTTTCTTTCATCTGTACCACCACGTAGGAGACAAGTAGTAGGACTAGCTCTCCCATGCTCGTATCCTTAGGGCCATCTCACCCACAACTCCTGCAATGTGTGGGGCCTGCTTTTCCAAGTACTACAGCTGGCTAGGGATGGGGTCAGCAATCCCATGATGCTCAGGTGAGGGGTGGGGCCAATTCTGCACAGCCCTCGGACCTCAATATGCCCCAGGCAGCAGCCCAGACCACAGATGTCTGCCTGACCTTTGATGGTAACAGACCCCTGCTGCTGCAGGGCTATGGTCCCAGACATGGCCCCTGGTGGTAGCAGAGGCCAGGATCCACATGGTCCCAGGTGGCATCACCTGCTACTCACATCAGGCTGTTCTTAACTACCCTCAGGTTTCCAGTTCTGCCTCCCTTTGTTGTGCACACATCCTTCTACTTCTCTTTCTCTTCCAATTCTCCACCACTTACTTGCTCCTCTTAGTGGCACCCAGGATCTCTGAGTGTCTGGGATTATCTCAGGAGTGGTATGCCCTGCTCCTGCATTATGGCCTCAGGCAGGGGTCATCTCGGGCATGGTCTGCTGCCTCCCTAAGGCCTATATGGCACTGGACTAGTGGTCACCTTGGGCTCACTACTTACTCAACTGTCTCAGGCTCACTTCCACCCAGGGCCCACAGTCCTAGGCGGGGTTCTTCTAGTCTCTAACTTCCCTCCCATCCTGGGGGCCCATCCAGGCCTGCCAAGATGTTCGCATTCAGATGTTCACAGGTTCTCTGTCACCTACTGATGCACATGTGACACAGCAGCCACACCTGGAACATTCCTAGGGACAGGAAGTTTTAAATTTTTATGTGGTCATTTCAATCTTGCCTCCTTCATAGTTTCCATTTTTTTTTTTCGAGACAGGGTTTCTCTGTGTAGCCCTGGCTGTCATGGACTCACTCTGTAGACCAGGGTGACCTTGAATTCGCAAAGATCCACCTGCCTCTGCTTCCCAAGTGCTGGGACTAAAGGCGTGTGCCACCCCCACCCCACCCCACCCCAGCACATAGTTCCTATTATTAATATTTATCTGCTCTTGGTAGCATTTACAAAACTGGCTTTAAAAAAATGGTGTTGTCATAATTATATTTTGACTTTTAACTATGTAGAGAACTGAGTCTTGAAACCAAGTTATTAGAAAGTCTGGTTTTTACTAAGCAATGTCTAAATGTCATACAAACACTAAAAATACAATCCAACACTTCTTCAAGACCAGTAAAGCTTTCCTTCTGGGTGTTCAACAACCAAAGCTTAGAACACTAAACCAATGAGGGTTAAGGGGCTAAAAGGACAGCTAATAGTTTTATTCTTGCCTTCCAAAGGCAACCAAGAACTAGGAGATGATAGGATCATTTTAGAAGAGAGTCAGAGGAAAATGTTCTCTGTTTCCAAGGGAAGCAACATGGTCAGGAAGACCCTGAGTCATCTACGCAGATGGAAGGACTAGTAGGGGACTAATGACAAGAACAAAGGGGCTCTTTAAAAGTCCCTACCACTAACTCTTGTGGAGTTCAAGTGACTTAACAGTGAGGAAAGGTTAACTTTTGGTCATGTACATGGTCTTAAACACCCAGCAGAAAGGCATTAAAAATGAAATAACTAATGTTGACAAATCAATGTTCTACTTGAAGCAGTTAACCTGTACTGGCTCTGTAAAGACATTCTTTCAGAGGACCAGCTTCAGATTACTTAAAAGGAAGTTTACCAGGACTTGTTAGAAGTACTTGAAGAACTGAGAGACTCCAGAAAATTACTGAAGTGTGTTCATCTGTCAAAGTTAAATCAGTTTTCCAGAGAGCACTCAAGGTGAGGCATGAGAGAGCCTTATTGGAGCTGCAACACACCAAACTCAGGTTGGTGAAGCTGTAGGCCCAATATCACAGACCCACATTTTAAAGTAACCCAAAAGAAGTAGTCTTGGTAACTTATGCTCACCCTTAACTCAAAAAACTTCAAGATGCTCTATTCTTGGGCCCACAGAGATACCTCAACAGTTAAGAATACTTGCTGCTCTTACCAAAGATCTGAGTTTGGCTCCCAGCATCCAGATGGTGGCTCACAACTGCTTTCTACTCCAATTCCAGAGGCTCCAGCACCCTCTTCTAATTTCCTTGGGTACTGAATGCACATGGTTCACATACATACACTTACACAAATGTACACATAAAATATTTTTAAATGCTCTGTTCTTTCATCAAAAGTGATTTTTCGGGCTCTAAGTAAGATACAATTCCATGTGTCTCCCTTTCCATGCTAGGAAAATAGTTCATGGTGAATGTGTGTGCCATAGTCATCCTCAAGCTTGTTCTACATTGCCTGTACCTCACCACGATCTTAAAGTACACCATTTACATTGTCCTACAAGTCCTGGGCTCCAGCGGACCCCCAGGACATCACTCGGTAACCAAGACATATTAATTGATCATACCTAAACCTGTCTCCTGTCTTGATTCTCCCTTGCCTCATGGAGGCTTTCAGAAAAGTTAAAACCCGATCTTCTGTCCCGCATACTCAACACATTCTTGTTTTTCTGGTCTGTTGAAAGGCCCTTCTATTAATGTCACAGTCCACCATGTCTGGATAGCTCTCCTAGCTTGAAGCAAAATGGAGGTCTCCCTTTCTCAGTGGGGCTTTCTCTCCCTGCCTGCTCTTACCTGTACACATATCTCTTAGTACAATCCACACATCCTCCACCTCTGAGGAAAGTCACATAATCCATGGCCAAATTATGGGTTCAACTTCCTTTCTCCCAATAAGAACCTGCCTGGCAAGTACCTGGAATTCCTCTTCATGTAAATGAAGCATTCACAGCACCTCAGTCCCAGCCAATAATGTACACTGACCCTGGGAAAACCTAGCCCCTCCCAAAGATCTATATAGCCCTGTTCACCCCAAATAAAATTGAGCTATCTCATTGAAACTGTCTCCTGGAAGTCTGTCTGTCATACTCGAAGTCGTCTGAGTCCTGCTCCCCCCGTTCCCCTCGCCCATGTGAGCCAGTGGCTAACAACCCCTGAGGAAGGGGAAGATCTATTCCATAATGGGAACTTCTTGACACCAGGTCAGCTCTTTCTTTACACTACTGTGTTCCCAGTCATTATTTAGGTAGCCATTAACATGGTTGAGCCCTGTAATCACTCTAGTGGGACTTCTTATTCTGTTCCACGTTTTCAGTCTCTGCTTTCTTCAATGGCTAATCAACTTTTTTTTTACTCTCAAAAACCATGATTAAGTTTCACATGGGTCTAGAATCAAAATATTGACCAGTCACTCCTGAACCAGTTCCTAAGGCATCATACCCTACCCTGGATCAACTTGACCCAAGCCAGGGTCATCTGGGAAGAAGGAACTTCAATTGAAAAAAAATACTTCCATTACATTATCCTATAGGCAAGTCTGTGAAAGCATTTTCTTGATTAGGGATTAATGAGGAAGGGCCCAACACACTATGAGCAGTGCCATCCATGGATAGGTGGTCCTGGATTGTATAAAAAAGAAATAGAACAAGCCATGAAGAGCAAGCCAGTAAGCATCATTCCTCTCTGGTCTCTGTTTCAGTTCCTGCCTTGGCTTCCCTTGATGATGGACTGTTATTAGATATATCCCTGTGCTCCCCAAGTTGCTTTTGGTCATGTTTTGTTATTGCAATAGACAGACAATTAGGGGGTTCAGTGGTTAAAACCACCAGCTACTCTTCCAGGGGACCTGGCTTCAATTCCTAGCACCCCTATCGTGGCTCACAAGCATCTGAAATTCCAGTCCCAGGGAATCCAATGAGCTCTTCTGACTTCCAGGGGTACATAGTGCATAGAAATGTATGCAGACAAAACATTTAAATACATGAAACAAAGATTTGTTTTAAAGTAAATTAGTTTTTTGTTTTTTGTTTTTTTGTTTTTTTTTTTTTTTTAGTTTTTCGAGACAGGATTTCTCTGAATATCTCTGGCTGTTCTGGACTCGCTTTGTAGACCAGGCTGGCCTCGAACTCACAGAGATCCGCCTGCCTCTGCCTCCCAAGTGCTGGGATTAAAGGCGTGCGCCACCACCGCCCGGCAAAATACTCTACAATAGTTTTTGTTTTTGTTTTTGTTTTTTTTTGAGACAGGGTTTCTCTATATATCCTTTAGCTGTCCTGAACTTGCTTTGTAGACCAGGCTGGCCTCGAACTCACAGAGATCCGCCTGCCTCTGCCTCCCAAGTGCTGGGATTAAAGGCGTGCGCCACCACGCCCGGCTAGGTTTTTTTAAAAAGTAAAATTTTAAAGTAAATTAGCCTTCATAGCTGCTTGGGGACTAAGAATGTTGGTCACCCAGTCACACATTAGCCATAATTGTGTCCCTGCCCTCAGTCCTCTTGCATCATAATTCAAAGAGCTCAGAGATTCCTTCCCAATATCACAAGTTGCATGTGCTTCACTTGACTGTCTTCTGATGCCTCATTCCCCTAAACTCAGCCTCAGGGAGCATCTTTGACTAACCAGCCTTTGTGCTCACAAAGCAGAGCCTTCCTCCTCAGCTGTGGAGTGCTCTCCAGATATTCTCCCTCCCCAATCAGATCCTTTCTCTCCCTTATGCCCTTGGAAACTTTGAATAGAAGCCAAGAAATCATTCAAAGCGGTGTCCCCCCATGTGTAAGCTAGCCTCTACATCTTTGAGATTTAAATTTTCTGCCTTGTTTCTAAGGAAATAGAGTGTTTATAAAGGAAATAGAGACTTAACTCTTCTGACCTTGGCCATTTCCCCCTGCTAATAGTATATAGGATGCTGTACTTCTCATTAATAAACCTGCTAGGAAGAAATTCTGAGTAAATATAATCACATTACGAGTTCTCCAAGTCTCTTGTTAGAGTACTTTTGTCACTGTTTCCATGGAATTGTGTGTGTTTCATTTTTGTCCTCTGTCCAGCAACCCGCCTGTGTCTATGACTTGACATTTTTTTTTTTTTTTTGGTTTTTCGAGGCAGGGTTTCTCTGTGTAGCCCTGGCTGTCCTGGACTCAATTTGTAGACCAGGCTGGCCTCGAACTCGCAAAGATCCGCCTGCCTCTGCCTCCCAAGTGCTGGGATGAAAGGCGTGCGCCACCACTGCCCGGCACTTGACATATTTTTGTTACATACTTATGCTGGTTGGGTTTTGTCCTTGACACACACCTAAGTATACCTGAGAAGAAGGGATCTCAATTGAGGAATTGCCTCCATTAGATTTGGACTGTAGGCAAGTCTTGTAAAGATATTTTCTTGATTGTGGACTGATATGGGAGGGCCCAGCCCTAGGGGTTTTTCCACTCCTAGAAAGATGGTCCTGGGTTGTATAAGAAAACAAACTGAGAAAGCCATGCAGAGAAAGCCAGTAAATAGCATTCCTCAGTGCTTGCTGACTCCTTTTTCAGTTCCTACCCCACAGGCTCCTGTCTTGTGTGGGGATCGCTCTCCCCTGCTAATAGTATATTCGATGCTGTACTTCTTTTTTTTTTTTTTTTTTTTGGTTTTTCGAGACAGGGTTTCTCTGAATATCTCTGGCTGTCCTGGACTCGCTTTGTAGACCAGGCTGGCCTCGAACTCACAAAGATCCGCCTGCCTCTGCCTCCCAAGTGCTGGGATTAAAGGCGTGCGCCACCACCGCCCGGCCGATGCTGTACTTCTTAATAAACTTACTTGGTGTCAGGTTATGCAAGACCTCCTAGTCCCAGTTAGTGCTTTTATCTTCTTGATTTTTCACCCCTTGTTTTCTCACCCAATATCTCACCATTCAGAATCCTTATTCTTGTGGTTTTCGGTCAGCACCTACCTGTTACTGGGCCTTCCTACCCAGCCCCCTACCCTGAATTCTCCAGGCCAGGGCTCTGGGCTGCTCTTCCCTATATAATCCAAACATTTTATTTACCAGTTCTCTTTGTACCTTTGGGCCTCCTGGTTGTTGCACCTGGTTCCCCTCGCTCCCCTCTCCCTTCATCTTTCTTTTTTTTTTTTTTTTTGGTTTTTCGAGACAGGGTTTCTATGTTTAACAGCTCTGGCTGTCCTGGACTCGCTTTGTAGACCAGGCTGGCCTCGAACTCGCAAAGATCCGCCTGTCTCTGCCTCCCAAGTGCTGGGATTAAAGGCGTGCGCCACCACCGCCCGGCTCCCTTCACCTTTCTGCTTTCTCTCCTGGCTCAGGGTCATGTCCACTCTGGACTCACCCAGATGTCCCTGCCTCTCAATATGCTTTTACTTTTTTATCTATAATAAGCTTTCTCCTCCAGCATACCTAGGAGCAGTCATGTTCCATTCATTCATTCATTCATTCATTTTGTTCAGGTGCTTTCCTCTCCTAATAGGCACACGTCTTGGACTTTATTCAGTGGCCTGGATAACTTTACTTCATTGTGACCTGTCCCAAAATACCTTTCTATTGTAGATGTCAAAGGATCAGCTTCTCCCAACCCCAGTCTCTGAGCAGGCTCAGTCTGCACTGCTACCATGTTTGGTTGTACTTCCTGGCCTGACTCACACAACATTAAATGTGAAAGGTTTGGAAATTAGCGGTATCATCAAGATGTCAATTCTTCAGCGGGATGGCTAATATAAGTTTTATTTTTGAAAACACATTCATGATTACTTGTTTGGTTGAGGATTTTGTTTGATTAGTGAGATGGACTTTGCCATAGTTAGTGTTGACAAGGAGCTATATCACTTTGAGGAATCCTCTCTGTCGGATTGGCCTGTGGGCCTTCCCTAGGCAGGTGGGGGGAGTGAGAGGGCTTTATTAGAAAAGTCGCTGAGCAAGAAAGAGGGGGGGGTACCCAATAAGCACCGCCCTGCTTTGGCCTCACTCGACTGTAAAGTCTAAGATGAAATGAGTTCTTTCCTTTCTCGAGTTGGTTTCAGTCAGTATTTATCTCAGTAACAGAGAAGCAAACTGCAACTGGTCTACTGTCTGTCTTTTCTTTGGACCTTTTATTTTTACTATTTGAGGACGGTGAGAAGTAAAGGTTTGTGTGAAGACCTTGTATACTAAAGCTTCTCCTGTCTATAACTTCTGGTCTTTTTCTCTTCGAATGAGCCTGCTGAATGGTCTCACTATTGAGAAATACTAAAATCGGAAGAGGGAGCTATCATTCACCAAAAAAAAAAAAAAAAAAAAAAAAAAGTACAGCTGCTTTTGCTCTTTTTCCACAACTTTTGGTCCTCCTGAGATCCCGGCAGAGACTACATTTCCCGGCAGGCCGTGCTCAGATCTACGGGTGCCCGCCTGGGACCTAGACGCTCTAGGGGGCCGCACGGTAGCCGTGCGGACTGCGCACAGGCAGGCGCTTCGGGGTTTGAATGGCTGCGGGCCCGTGCCCTCAGCGCATCTGAAGAACCGGGGCCTCGGGGTGCGCCATGGCATCTGGAGGCAACCAGTCGCCACCGCCTCTTCCTCCGGCCTCAGCCAGCTTGGAGGAAGAGGAGGAGGATGGCGACGCCGCCGACGGCACGCGGCCCGCGGGGTCCCCGAGCCATCAGATCCAGCAGCGGTTCGAGGAGCTGTGCAGCCGCCTCAACATGGACGAGGCGGCGCGCGCCGAGGCCTGGAGCAGCTACCGCAGCATGAGCGAGAGCTACACGCTGGAGGTGCGTGCGCAGGCCGTCGGCGGAGACCGGGGACTCGGGGTGGCTCTGGGGTCGCTCAGTCGTTTGCGCCACGCCATTGCCTCTGGTTCCGTGTGAGAGCGCCTTAAGATTTGTCGCCCGCCTCTCTCCCGGCGGATGAAAGCCGGGTGTAGACACACAACATTTGTTGCTGAGCTCGGGCACTCTGTTTGGCTGTCATCCAGGTATATAGGCTTGCTATGTCCCGTTCTGGGGACGGGGCTTGCGGTTGACAAAAATGGCCATTCGGGCCAGTGCCTGTCAACTCTGCAGGCACCTCCCCTGCGCGGGCCAATGGGAAATGACACGGAAGTCCGGGTTGTTTATCAGTTGCCTGTGCGTACGGCCCTTGAATTTTATATATAGCTTATGGAAGGAGCCGGGCGAAGAGGCCCGCGATTCAGAGGCCAAGCCTCGTGTTATTTAACTGTAATACCGTGGTTGTGCCGCGGTCATTCTGCTGACTCGGTTTATTTTGTTTTATTTTATTTAAATCCGTTCACATCGAAGGCCCCGCTCTCCGTTGTTATACCCACAGAAAAGAAACACAGCGGCTTTAGACCTAGATCCAAGTGACTCGGGACAAAGTTTTTAACCACCGTGAAACTCAGTTTTGTTGTGTGTGAGCTGGAGATATTTGGGCCCAGTTCGAAGTGCTATCCTAAAGGTTTACTAAGGCAACGTGTATGTGTGCAGAAAACTTATATACTGAGGCAGTCTGGCTGCCGAGGCCAATAGCCTTCTTGATGACTCAGTCAGTGTTTCCTTTGCCGGGCAAAGAGAGAGACTCCTAGTTTGAAGGGCATAAATGCCTCCAAACAAGTTCTTGCTTCATCTTCCAGACGGCCCTATAAATTATCTATAAAACAAGCATTGGCAAGACACAGCAGAGGCCTCAGTTCACAGAGACTAAGTCATGTGAAGCCTGGTGTCCCATATGCAAGTGACATTTAACAGATGCTCAGTTTAAATTCATTCTATTTAGGGTGTGTGTGTGTGTGTGTGTGCGTGTGTGTGTGTGTGTGTGTGTGTGTGTGTGTGTGTTTAGGGTGTGTGTGGTGTGTATGCGTGTGTGTGTGTGGTGTGTATGTGTGTGGGTAGGTCAGAGGACAACTTTGGAGAATTAGTTTACCTTCCTGCCAGTGTATCACTGAGAGTCCGGTAGATCTGCTGGTGTGTCACCTAGCACCCACTGTCAGCTCAGTTATTGAAAACACATTCATGATTTCTTGTTTGGTTGAGAAGTTATTTTCCCCCCATATTTTGGGGTGGGGGCGGTTGGTTAGTGAGATTTTATCTCGATTCTTAGTCCAGTTTACCCTTGTCACAATCAGCTTCAGTAGTCAACTTGACCCACCTGGGGAGGAGGACCCTCGTTTGAGGAAATCATCTGTCACATCAACAGTGGGCACGCCAGTGGAGCATTTTCTTAATAGCTAATTGATGTCGCCCCCTATGGGCAGTGCCAACCCTGGGCAGGTGGTTCTGGGCTGTATAAAGAAGGCAGCCGAACAAGCCGGAAAGCAGCGTTCTTCCATTTCTTCTGTGCTCTCTGTTTTCAGCTCTTGCCTCCAGGTTCCTGCCTTGGGTTCCTGATGGCAGCCTGTGAGCCAGATAAACCCTTTCCTCCCCAAGTAGCTTTTGGTTATGGTGTTTATCGTAGCACAAAAACAATCCAGGACAACCCTATATTGGCATGAATATTTGTTCATTTTGAAATATTTCCTGAACACCTATCATTTGCCACAGTATTCTAGGTGGTGGGAATAAAGCAGCGAACAAAACCTACAACTCCCTGACTTGTGAGCTTATAGTCAGGAACGCTGCAGGCCAGTGTGGCCCTGCAGTTTTCTGAAAGTGTACAGAAGAAAACAAAGCTCACTCGATATTTAATACTTAGCACTGGCTTTAGAATTGTCTTGAAATTTTTTCTGAATTCTTTTTTTTTAATTTTATTTTATGTGTATGAATGTTTTGCCTGCATGTATGTGTACCAAATGCAGGCTTGGAACCTGAAAGGGGCCAGAAGAGGGCGTCAGATCCCCTGGATCAGTAATTATACAGTTATGTGTCACCATGTGGGTGCTGGGAATTGAAACCTGAGTCCTCTGGGAGAGCAGCCACTGCTCTTAACCACTGAGCCATTTCTCCAGCTCCATTTTCTTTCTTTCTTTCTTTCTTTTTGTTTTTCTTTTTTTGAGAAAGGGTATCCCTTTGTAACCCTGGCTGTCCTGGACTCACTTTGTAGACCAGGCTGGCCTTGAACTCACAGAGATCGCCTGCCTTTACCTCCCAAGTGCTGGGATTAAAGGCGTGTGCCACCACGCCCGGCCAACTCCATTTTCTTAATTCTTTTTTTTTTTTTTTTTTGGTTTTTTTTTTTTTGAGACAGGGTTTCTCTGTTTAACAGCTCTGGCTGTCCTGGACTCGCTTTGTAGACCAGGCCGGCCTCGAACTCGCAAAGATCCGCCTGCCTCTGCCTCCCAAGTGCTGGGATTAAAGGCGTGCGCCACCACCGCCCGCCCATTTTCTTAATTCTTGTAGCTCATTTAATTCTCACAGTTGCCAGCTAAGAAAATGAAACCTCTAGACCTACATAGTTTGCTCTAATATGTGTCAGCTCTAATATGTGGCAGAGTCAGGATTTAACAGCAGTTCTGCTTGACCTGCATGGCCATGGACTGTGAATTTGAAATGACTACCTTCCCCTCTTTTGGAGACAGGGTCTCATGTAGTGCTGCCTGGCCTTGAACTTGTTGAGGGTGTGACTGAGGATGACCTTGAACTTCTGATCCTCAGGCCAGTTGGGGTTATGAGAGTGGGCCTTCATATTCTATTAATGCCCAGGACCTGAAGCATGTTAAGTAAGCACTCCCAACAAGTAGGCTGCCTCCTCAGCCCTGCAGCAACTGTTAAGGGGTTTTCAGCAAATATTTGTTAGAGCTAATGTTGAAGCAGGTACGGAGCAATCTGTTCTTCTGGTGTTGGGGCACCAGGCATGTATTCCTTCACAACGCTTGTCTCTGTCTACTTTACCCTTCAAGCTTTACAAAATCCTCAGGTGTAAGACTTTTGTTTTCCTTTTGGGGAATGACATAGTCATAAATTATCCCTAAAACTAAGTAGACTGCAATAGATCATCTACCTTAAAATGTCTTTCAGAACAAATATGACATTATAACTGCTTACCTGTGTTTTTCCTTAAAAAAAAAAATCTTGATGGCAGAATAATTCAGTAGTTCAGAAGCTCAGTTTACCTGAAGGTCATATAATCCGGAAAATTCTGACAGCACAGGGTTAAGGATGTGCACTGATGTGCTCCAGAAACAAAAAACAAAACCATCCTCCAAACCAAACATCTCATGAAACCATTTCTCAGAGCTGTGCCAGCAGCTGCAGAAACAAAAAACAAAAGCATCCTCCAAACCAAACATCTCATGAAACCATTTCTCTCTCAGTTTAAGGGAAGGGGGAGGACTTGATGGGCAAAGTTCTTGCTGTGCAGGCGTGAGGTCCTGAGTTCGGGTCTCAGCATGCACGCTGAGAGCCAGGCTACCGAGCTGTGGGTTAGGAATTCAGGCAGTATGATGGAGATCCCATGTATCTGTATCAAAATGACTATTGTCTCACCTGGAAACCTTGAGCTGCAAGGATGGGCAATAGCCCAGCCCAGCCCAGCTCAGCGAGGCAGGGCTCCTTGGGTAGCTCTCTGTATATAACTGGCCACTGCCATATTGTCTCTCTCAGCATGACAATTGAAGGTAGTCACACTTTTTCTGTGCTTGATTTATGACTCCCAAGGGACACATTTTCAAAGATGGAGCCAGGTGGGATTTCCATTACCTTTTCTGGCCTTTGAAATAGCGCATTGTCACTTTTACCTGTGGTATTAGTAGAGATAGTTAATCAGGCAAAGGGATATAAGCCGCTGCCCTGCATCAAGGTAAAGGAACAAAGGCACCCTACCATGCATGGAGGAAAGTCAGTGTTATATGTAGGAAGAGGATATGGACTAGGGCCATCTTAGAAATATCACTCTCAATGTGATATTGATATTAAGTTCAAGAAGTTTTATACTGAAACCTACAGAGGTCATTGGCTAAAACTCTATTTTCTTTTTCAGGGAAATGATCTTCATTGGTTAGCATGTGCCTTATATGTGGCTTGCAGAAAATCTGTTCCAACTGTAAGCAAGGGGACTGTCGAAGGAAACTATGTGTCTTTAACTAGAATCCTTCGATGTTCGGAGCAGAGGTAACTATTCTAGAGTATGTAAGTAGAATGTAGCTAAAATAATACAAGCCACACTGATAATGAAAATTCTCCATATTTGCTATTTTCTCAGCATCTAACATGTAGATTGCTGAATCTAGAAACAGAGTTGTGGTTTCCCTTTTCCATTTCAGAGTCAGAAACATTGTAGTAACAAGTGTATTTGCATTTTAATGCATTAAAGATTATGACTCATTGTATAATGTGCCTATGTATAAATAAAGATATTGAGAAGCTTTGGAAGATTCTATGGATTGAAAAGGTGAATATCAATTATGAGGCATTATGCTTAGATACGTATGCATAGAACTCATGTTTTAATATACATGCAATGTGTATTAAAATTGAAGCTGCATATTCTCTGATCCTAAAGAAACTCCTATATACATATGAAGGTGTTTATTGCACCATTTTGTATATTTTTTTTTTTTGGTTTTTTCGAGACAGGGTTTCTCTATGTAGCCCTGGCTGTCCTGGACTCACTTTGTACACCAGGCTGGCCTCGAACTCGCAAAGATCCACCTGCCTCTGCCTCCCAAGTGCTGGGATTAAAGGCATGCGCCACCACCGCCTGGCTGCACCATTTTTGTAAAAAATCATGATTTTTTTTTTATGTGTATGAGTGTTTGTCTGCATGTATATATGTGCACCACATGTGTTCCTGGTATCTGTGGAGGCCAGAAGAAAGTGTTGGATGTCCTGGAACTGGAGTTACAAATGGTTGTGAGCTGCCATATGGGTGCTGGAACAGAACCTTGGTCATCTGCAATAGCACCAAATGCTCTGAGCCACTGAGCCACCTCTCCAGCCCTATACCATTTTATTAAAAGGAAAATTAAAAATAGCCTGTTTTTGTTGATTGAGTGGATGCAGAAAATCACTGTTTGTTCATAGGAAGGAATGATTTTAGTAATTAAATGAGTTAGGTATTTCCTTGTGTTGACATTACTGAATTTCAGAAACATTAAATGAAAACTAGGTTGCAGAATGCTACTTACAGTGTGATACATTTAACATAAAATCTAAAAGAAAACAAAAGATTGTATTTATTTTTTATTAATATATGTGTGGAAAATTAACTTCAGAATGGGGGTTATATTTGGGAGGAGTGGAGAATGAGATTAGGAAGTTGCATAAATTGAAATTTTGGCTATTTCTATACTAACTTTAGTCTCTTGTTTTAAAAAATTTTTTGGATTCATTTTATTATTTTATGTGTATGAGTATTTTGCCTGCATATATGTATGTGCACACCAAGTGCATGTTTGGTGTCCAAGGAGGTCAGAAGAGGACGTCACATTCCCCTGGGACTGTAGTAAGAGAGTCTTGTGTGTGGTGGCATTGAACTCAGGTCCTCTGCAAGAACAGTAATGCTCTTAACTGCTGAGCCATCTCTCCAGCCCCATCGTTTTAGTGTTTAGAAGATCTGAGCTCAGGGGAGTGAGACGACTCCATGGGTAAAAGACCCTGCCACAGCCACAGACAAATTTAAGTGATAAAGTGGAAAGTGGTTGAGGAAGGCATCAGCCTCAATTTCTGGTTTCCATGTGCATTTCCACACATCAGCTACATGAACATGTACACACACAGGCACACACACATACACACATACATACACACACACATGCACACGCACACACACACAGACACAGACATACACACACACACATACACAGAAACCAAACCTGAACAAAGTAGGGTAGGAGGGTTGGAGAGTAAGCTACTCAAAGACATGCATTTTATTTTATGTCATTGTTCAAATATAAGTTGATGAAGTGATTTTTGGCTTACTGTTAATTACTCGTGTTGGCATAACATCATCTTTACATTATTAAAGCACCTCATTTTTATTTTTAATATTAGCTTAATTGAATTTTTTAACAAGATGAAGAAGTGGGAAGACATGGCAAATCTACCCCCACATTTCCGAGAACGGACTGAAAGATTAGAAAGAAACTTCACTGTTTCTGCTGTAATTTTTAAGAAATATGAACCCATTTTTCAAGACATTTTTAAATATCCCCAAGAAGAACAACCCCGCCAGCAAAGAGGAAGAAAACAGAGGTATGTGTCTGTGTGTCTCTAGGAACAGCTTTTCTCAGGTGCATACATATTTCACCATTCTTTAAAAAGAAACATGCTTCCAGAAATAACTTTTCCTAAGAAGCTGGGGGTTTTGTTTGTTTGTTTTGAGACGGAGTCTCATTATGTAGCCTTGGAGACATGGAATTCCCTATGTAGACCAGGCTGGCCTCCAACCATAAATATCTGCCTGCCTCTGCCTGTGAGTCCTGGGATTGAAGATGTACACTACCACACCTGGCTTAAAGAGCTTTTTTTTTTTTAATGATAATTTATTGTTGTTGTTCTTTGCTGTATGTTAAAAGTTGTCTGGCTTCTTTCATAATGAAAAATGTTTGGGTTTTATGTTATATAAATTTCCTTTTTTATTTAAGCAACCAAAAAATGCAGGTTACACAAGTCAGACCTTGAGCCCTTTCTCCAGTTGACTCCCTTGGCCACATACTGATATTTTCTATTTCTGTTGCTTGGCCTTTATGTCAAACTGAATGATAGTTCATAAAATAAGTTTGATGTTCATAACCAATTAACTTCAGAGAAAGTAGATAAGGTAAAATAGGGGAATTCAACTACTGTGAACTTGTTTTCTGGTCAGGTCTACAAAACCAGCTTACTCTGGCTAGTGTTTTCTGTCTTTATAATTACGAGATATAAACTGGCCTCCTTTAACAGCCAGGTTTGTTTAAAACAGAAAGGGAAATTTTGCTTTTAATGTATGTCAAGAAATTTCCTGTTAAAATAGGACTGCCACAGTATTCATGAGAAATGTACAAGAGGCTGGTATAGTTACACACAGCTATAATCACAGCATTAAGGAGCCTGAGGCAGGAGGATCACCTGGACTGTATAAGAGAGATCCTGTCTCAGAAAGCCAAAAAGAGAGAAATAAAATCAAAACCCCCCTAAAATCAGGAAAGGACTATCATTACGGAGTCAGGCTAGCCTTCAACTCGCTAGGTAGCCCAGGCTGGCTTCAAACTTGCTCTCGTCCTGTATCAGCTTTCCAAGTGCTGGGATCACAGGAGTGTTCTACCCTACCCCTCTTACTGTACAGGCTCTTGGTGTGCTCTAGACTTCTGCTAACCATCACAATATGATATATGGCATTAACTGTTTTTGTCATGAGGCGAGCACTCTTCTCAGATGTGAGTGTGTTATTTATGAAAACCTTATGGGTCTGAGCCTTGTTAGGCATGGGGAAAATAAACTCTTAGAAGACAGGCAATCCAGGCATCTGATAGTGGGTAGACTCATTGCAGAAGCCGTATACTTACCATGATTGCATTGCCTCTTGAGTGTGACTGTAGTATACAACTGTGACATGGAAGCTTGTCACTGTGTGTTAAACACAGCCACAAAAAGTAATTTTTAGGTATTATATTGGAGATGAGGATTCGAACAGAACCCATGGTCTCTCTTCTGAGAACTGGCAGTAATAAGAGAGAGGAAATAAGATACAGGCCATGTGAGTGCAGTAGATTCAGAAAAGTGGGATTTCTGAGGCAAGAATAAATGAGCCAGTTTGATAGCCTTACATAGAGGAATTAGAAGTGGTAGGATTTCGGCAAATGACTTTAGTGATCGAGATGGCACCTTCAGTACAGAGGAAGTAGCAATAACTGCAGAAGCGGCAAGCAAGAGGAAATTGGGGAGCAGATAGTTGAGGTACCCTAACATTGTAGAGCTAAAGTTTAGGGTAGCTTGTGTATTATAAGCAAAAACCCATAAATTTTATATTTGAGGTCAATCAAAATCATAAATAGGTTATTATATACTATGGCAGAAAGGCCATAACTTTTTTTTTTTTTTGAGACAGGGCCCAGGTGTCCTTGAACATGTTAAGTAGCCAAGCATGGCCTTGAACTTCTACCTCCTGAGTGCTGCAGGAAGGCACTTTAGAAGCACAGCTCTGACTAATTTTCACCATGGCTATGGCCTACTGGATAAAGTCCAGTACTCCTCCTAAATGTAGTAACATTGACAGATGAAGGATAAAGGCCCAAGGAAACAAGTGCCTGCTCATGCTGACACCAGAACTAAACCAGTGTCCTGCTCTTTTCTGGGGCTTGCTGCTCTTCTTTATCCTAGTAGAATAGGCTGCTGTGAGGCTGGGCATGGTGACATACACGTGCAGTCCTAGCACTCGGCAGATGAGGTGTTCAAGGGCAGCCTGGGTTACATGAGACCTTGTCTTAGAAAATGTTTAATTTCATTTTTATTATTTTATTTATTATTTATTTATTTATTTTGGTTTTTTTGAGTCAGAGTTTCTTTATGTAGCCCTAGCTGTCCTGGACTCCCCTTGTAGACCAGGCTAGCCTGGAACTCACAGAGATCCGCCTGCCTCTGCCTCCCAAATACTGGGATTAAAGGCATGTGCCACCACGCCCGGCTTATTTTTTTTTTTTTTTTTAATTTTTACCTCTGAGCTGCTTTTTCTGCCTCTCTGCTCTTTGCTTTCAGTATCTGGTTGGGGCAAAGCTTTTTGTGCATGCCTCTGAGAAGCCCGCCTGGTGTCGCTCCTCTGACTTGTTTCACACCTGATCTGAGTCATCTGGGATCTCATTTTATAATTCTTGAATTTGTTCCTGAGCTTGTTTTTCCCCTCCAGGCGACAGCCCTGTACTACATCTGAAATTTTCCACTTTTGTTGGGTGCTTTTCATATACGCAAAAGGTAAGACCAGAGTAATGTTTCTTTGATCAGGAATTAGCTAACTTACCCTTTTAGGTGCTGATTTTAGCAGCTATAGTGTGAATCAGGAAGAGAGCCTCACTTTTCGTAAGAGGATATTTCAACTGTCTTTACGGCATCCATGTTTCCTCGTGCTAAGTGACATACATCTCTTTGATGCGAAGCATTTCTTTTGAGTTGTGAGCTGAGCCCCCACTCTGTATTAGCTTGATATGGGGCTCTGCTCCTCATAGGATAAGCCTGACAAGGGCTGAAGTCCTCAGAGTAGGTCTGATGACTTACTCATGTCCACAGATAACGCATGCACATGAACTTAATCAGACACTTAGAACCTTTTTCCCTCACTTCATTCTATCACTCTATCCAAGGCACGCATGTTCCGAAATGCATCTCTGTTACTTTGGTATGTTCTGTAGGGGGATAATGCTTAACGGTCTGAAGGAGAAGGTACAGTACATACGTTAGGTTTTGCTCTATAGACTGGCGTGCTGCTGCCACTAAGACAGTTCAGTAAGACGCAAAGTGTCGGAACTGGAAGGGCTTCATGCATACTGTAGCCCCTCTCTTATGTCTGCAAGATACGTTCTGAGACTGACGACAAAGATATTTCCACCCCTTGAATACTATGATTCTTGCTATACATACCCATATAAAGTTTAATTTATACATTAAGCTCAGTAAGAGATAAATGATAATTACTGATAGTAAGACAGTAGTTGCAGTAGTATAGCAGAGGCTGTGGAAATGCTGTCTGTCAACTCTCTTATTGTACTCTAAGTCTTAGCAGCAGCAGCATATGGTTCTCCTAAGATTTATTTTTGTTTTATATGTATGGGTGTTTGCCTTGCATGTATATCTGTGCATAACCTGTGCGCTCTGGAAGAGCAGCCAGTGCTCTTAAACACTGAGCCATCTCTCCAGCCCTTCTAAAAACTTTTCTTAAAACTTAAAGACACTCATCTTTTTACTTAATGGAAACACTTCCACTTCCTGGTTTTTCTATGGCGAGTTGCTATATTACCTTAGGGTCATTGTTAAGTAAAATACAGATTACTTGAATAAAATCACTGTTGTGTGGAGACAGTAGATCAAATAACCATAAAAACAACTAATTGCCTAATGGATACATAGCATATTTATCCTGGATATGTAGGACACCGGGAGGATTCATATCCCAGTGGCACAAAGCCAGACAGAGCAGAAAAACACTCTATTTTAAACCTAGTTTTTATTTGTTTAAGGCTAACTTTTTAGGCCAGGCTGACCTGGAACCTGTGTTCCTCCTGCCTAAATCTCCCTGTAATCCTGCTTCGATTATAGGCATCCCTGCCTATCTGAGAATTATTTCTTAAATTTTCCATTTGATATTTTTGGTCTGTTGATCAAAGATAACTGAAACTATAAAAAGAAAACCGTGGATAAAGATTCCCTTTATCAGATCATCTTTCTCAACTGACTCATTTCAAGATTGGGCAATTAAAGCCCAGAAACAGTTAATAATGCAAAGATTTGAACCCAGACCTCATGCCTCCCGGTTTGAGGTTGGACATGAGGGTATTGTCTCCAGGAGTGGCACAGCTGCAGCCGGTTATCTCTAAGTCATCTGAGCTGTGTGCCCAGCGGGAGAAAGAGCTGTTTTGAGCTTTTTCGTTATGCTGTCCATAACGATGACACTGGCAACTATTTTCAGTGTAGTCATAAGTGACAGATGTGGCCCAGTGGTGGGGTGCTTTTCCATCATGCACAGGACCCTGGATTCAATCCTAAGCACCACAAATATAAAATGAAATAAAATAAATGTGATATAAATCAATGACATACAATAAAAGCTTGGGAGTATATAAACTTTCTGGGAAGGCTGCCATGTTAGATTATGTGACTGATGTTACATATGATAGAAATCTTTTCTTATGATTGTATTGGATAGCTGTGTGACTAACAGGATTTTAATCTAGTTTGTGTGTATTTAAGAGTAAATGTATTTGCTGGTATGATAGTTTTATTAAAATAATGGCAGAGTCTCAGGCAGGCAGGAGCCACCACACTTAGCCTTGCTGGGTTTTGTTGTTTTGAGAAGGGTGTCTGTCTCTATTTGCCCAGGCTGGATTAAAACTTTGGGGGCACAGCACAGTTCCACATGGCTTCTGCGATATGCTTGGATGGTAGCTTAGGTGCTTGCTTTATTGGGGGCAAGATAGACTTTGCCTGCAGCATATAGACATTTTAGATAATCTCATTCCCAATAATAAGCTAACTCTCTGTATGTGTGTTGATTTGGTATGGCAAGTGACAAGTTTGAGCTGTGACATGAAGGGCTTTTTGAGCAGAAAACCACTTCCTGTTTGCATAAAGTCACATTCTTAGACAAATAAGCAAATCTAGAGGTTAAATATTTTCATTTTTTTATTGTTATCTCTTGATTAAATGGTAAAACAGCTTGTAAAGTGAAGTGCATTTGAAAGGTCAGGGTTTGAGATGGCAAGTTGCCATTTCAATGCCCTGTTGGGACTGTCCTGGAATTTCAATTAGAATGCAACCTTAAGGGGCATTTCAGCCTTTGGTTAGGAAGTTACAGTGCTGCTGTTCCTTCCCTCTGCAAGGAATACACACAGGGACAAGTTTGGACATGCCAGTAATGGCTTGGTAGCTTAAAACCAGTAGGTGTGGCTTCCTGTTTTATGTGCAATAATAGGAGTAGATTTTAATATTTGACCTTTTATAGTAGAGGCAAGCAAGTTAGCTTGATTATATCAGTGCACACTTTAATCTCTTAATAATCATTTGCCTTTCTGGCAGCACCAAGATTTTGTTTGTTTGTTTGTTTGTTTGTTTGTTTTTGCTTCACCTTATCCCCCAAAGACAAAGCATTGTATACCCTGAGAGCTAAGGTATGTGTTAACTTTCTTTGGAAGAAAGCAAGGGGGAAAGAAGACAGGGCCAAGCATGTGTAATGCGCATATTCGTATATTCGTGCCTGCACTGTGTGTGAAAATGCAGAGATCTGACAAGGGCTCCACAGACAGATCCTCGATAGCAATCTAAATGGACTTATTCAGTATTCTTTTTTTTTTTGGTTTCTTTTTTTTTTTTTATAAATACTTAATTTTTTTTTCTTCAAGTTACATCTCAGTCACAAACCCCTCCCTATTCCCCCCTTCCTATCCCGCCCTTCCACCCTCTTCCCCCCAGAAGTTTCCCCTTTCAGTCCAACAGATGGTTCCTCCTCTTATAACAGTAAGTATTATACAAAACAACAGATATAAATATGCCACATTTATGAGAGTTAAATGGCCCAGTATACCTTCCCAATGTCCAGTTTATACATATTTGGCCCCTGACTTTAACATTCTACTCTCTAACCATCTCCATGAGTTTAAAGGTCTATATCTGACTCAACATTCATACTAACTTGCAACACACTTTTAAGAGTATCTTCTTAGATCTAGAACACCCTCTTGATTCCTAAACAACTCAAAATTTAACTATGAGACTCTAGCTGTCTATTCTTCAACCACCTCAGAGACCTGAGAGGGATAAATATATCTGCTTATATAGGAAGTGCAGGGCCTGCAGCTTCCAAAACTAAGAAAGGACATACCAATGACTGCCTGGACAGTTCCCATTTTCTCTCCATACATTCCTGCATCAGTCTTCAGCCTTTGGGTCCTGTTTCTATGACAGACATTTGTTGTAGAGCAGGGATTATGAAGGACTTACCTACCCTGTCTAGGCAGAGTTAGGCTGTCAACTTCCCTGCTACCAAGTTTTGTCCTTTTTGGACAGCAGTCTGTCTGCAGTTGGTGCAAGGGGTTTTTTCATGCCAAGAGATAGGCTTGCCACTAATTCAACCATCTTACAGTGGAGGTTCTTCGATGCTTATCTTCTACTTGGAGTAGAATAGGGGGTGCTGTCAGGCGCTGATATGTCTTGATATCAAAAAAAAAAAGAAAAGAAAATCTTAATTTAAGATAACATCTTTGAATGCCATATTCTGCTGATCTCTTGGGGTGTTTGAAGATGCCCTATCCATCTCTTGTATTTAGATAAGCAAGTGTTGCTTGTCTCTTAGCAACTTGATTACTGGGTAGTTTAGAGAATATCTGTGATAGACTGTCATAGTAGCTAACAAAGTGACATGTTTGCATGACTAGGAGTTTGTTTTACTTAACTATCCTAGACCGTTTTAGACGGTTGGTATCAAGAGGCCAGAGCTTCACATTTTATTTTTAAGTATCTCTAGATATGATACCATTAGGAAGTGTTACCTTTAATTTTGTATCAATATACAAAGATCTATTCAATTGTGGTTAAATATACTCTTAATTATGTATCAATATACAAAGATCAATGCCTATGTAGCCCAATACAATCTTAATTTTACGTCCATATACAAGGGTCAATACCATTGTGGCCAACTGTAATCTTAATTTTGTATCATTATACAAAGATCAATACCGATGTAATCCAATACAATCTTATTTTTGCACAATAAACAATGGTCAATACCACTTTAGCCTAATAAACTACTAATTTTGTATCAATATACAAAGGTATAAGGGCATATTCAATAATCTGCCCTTTCTTCTTGAACCTTCCTGTGCTATGTCTATATCTCATTTTTCTCAAGCCTATGCACTCCTACATAGGAGAGGAAGAAGGATATAAAAACCAGTACTGCAGCAAGGGTTGTTTGTAGGCCTGCACTTATGTTTCCTTTTTGTCCTTTTCGTTTTGTTTTTTTTCTACAAGCACTGTCAGTTAACCGTGGGATGGTGGTAGCTTTGAAGTCAAGTGTCTGTGCTTGTGTTGAATTAATGTGAATGACCTTTCATTACTGTACAGAAAAGGGTTTAAAATGTTCCCATTAAGCCGGGCGGTGGTGGCGCACTCCTTTAATCCCAGCACTTGGGAGGCAGAGGCAGGTGGATCTTTGTGAGTTCGAGGCCAGCATGGTCTACAAAGTGAGTCCAGGACAGCCAGGGCTACACAGAGAAACCCTGTCTCGAAAAACCAAAAAAAAAAAAAAAAAAAATGTTCCCATTAGTGCTCTAATGAAAGGCTTTCTTCTCTTTAGAGTATTACATGAAAAAACTCATACTTGAATCATTTTCCTGTGGTTTACCTCTAAATATTTCTATAATTTTCAGCGCGGGAAAACTTTTTTTTGGTTTTTATGGAGACAGGGTTTCTCTGTGTATTCCTAGCTGTCCTGGACTCACTCTGTAGACCAGGCTGGCCTTGAATTCACAGAGATCCTCCTGCCTCTGCCTCCTGAGTACAGGGATTAAAGGCATGCCCACCATGACTAACAGAAAAACGTTTTTATATAAAATAATTTGTTATAGTTTAAGGGAGTTGGTAATTTTTTTGTGTGTGTTCAGAATTCCAAGGACTAGACCATTAATAATTATAGTTTTAGTTAACTACTAACTACTTAATAAGATGCCTCTTAAATGCATATTGAATTTAAGTAAAGTTTTAGTTTTCATTAAATTCCTATATGTACATTAAAATGTCAGTGTCCCAAAACTTATATTTGCTAAAACATGTTATCACTCTTGAAGCAACTTGGTATAATGGTGTATGGCGTCATTATAATTAAAGGAAGCAATAATTTTAAACTACTGCATAGTGGATGCTGACTTAACTGTGTGACTTTATAATCCTATAGGTAACTTCCCCATGATTAGTGATGATTTGGTCAATTCATACCATCTTCTGCTGTGTGCATTAGATTTAGTTTATGGAAATGCTCTACAATGCTCTAATCGTAAAGAACTTGTGAACCCAAATTTTAAAGGTAAGTTTATATGTCAAACATTTTTGGTGGCCCGAGTTTGCCATGATTTTAACTCATGGGAATTGTATCCCCAGATCCAGGTTAGCTAACATCACAGACCGTGAGCACTGAAAGCTTCTACCATGGGTGTCGTGTGAGGGCTTATGCTGAAGAGCCAGAGTCCCTGTGCATTTGTAAAGTCTTACTTTGTGTGTCTGAGTGCTTTGTCTGCGTAATGTTTGTGTGCCACATGCATGCCTGGTGCTCTCAGAGGTCAGAAGGAGAGAGCAGATCCCGTGGAACTAACTGGGCTTACTGATGGCTGTGAGCCGTGTGGGCTGGGAATTAAACCCGGTCCCCTGGAAGAGTAAGAAGCCAATGCTCTTAACTGCTGAGCTGTCTCTCCAGTCTGTCCCACCCCCCTTTAAAAACAGAAGCAAATATCACCACATTTAGTTTTAGATAATAACTTTAGAAGTTTTTGAAAAACATATTGAGAAAGAGAAGAACACATAGAAACTCAGAGTATCAAACATAACTCTAAAGTCACAGTAGTGTTATTTTGCTGTTGGGAAGTTGGTACTTAATGCACTCCATGTAGCAAGAAAGAATTCATTAAAAGAATCTCATTTCACTTCTTTTGCTACAAGAAAATAAAATTCTCAACTGACAAGAACTTTGTTCTCTAGGTGAGCCGTGTGAGAATCATATTCATTTTGGTAGTGCACATCCTATGCTGTAAAGTATGGAGTTTCTGTAAGCCATACATATACATACTGAGGCTGTGTGGGCTAGCCTA
>CAJQZJ010032284.1:2567630-2589035 GCA_907164525.1 Lophiomys imhausi
TTCTGTAAGCCATACATATACATACTGAGGCTGTGTGGGCTAGCCTATGCTGCTGATTCTGCTTAAAGAGCGCCGTGGGAGAATTCGGACGGTCAGTTTCACCATGGTTTCAGTTAGAATTCCAACTTGCCTAACAGGGTCACTTTCAAAGTTAGTGGTGTTAGTTACTACAATTACCTGCCACTCAAAAGGTTTCAGATGCAGGACTGAGGAAGAGTTCTGTGGGCTTGCCTGGCCCTGAGTTTGATCTTTAGTACTGTAGA
The DNA here is from genome assembly GCA_907164525.1 of Lophiomys imhausi. Taxonomy (NCBI): domain Eukaryota; kingdom Metazoa; phylum Chordata; class Mammalia; order Rodentia; family Muridae; genus Lophiomys; species Lophiomys imhausi. The sequence continues at coordinate 2,567,894 of CAJQZJ010032284.1, forward strand.
ATATACAAAAAAAGTAGAAAAAAGAAAAAACAGAAAGATAAAGTCTTAGATTCCACTTAATATTTTTTGATTATGCATGTACATGGTCCAGAATCCAAAACTACACTCGAATCATTCCATCCAAGCATTATGGACAAGGAACACTTGGCCTTTATCTCTTTCTGTACTTTCCTTTTCTTCATCATTTCATTTTATTATTTTATCTTTTCTCTAGGAACTGAACACAGGATACCCTCCCTAGTCCTATGATATATCTGTTACTTCCATTTGATATTTTAATGTGTTCTTCTATTTTTACCTTCTTTCATTTTCTTTGAAATTCCTGTGTTTGTATGAAAGAGCACACTATAAATTAATATAAATATATCTAATATGATTAAATCAAAGTTGATAATCTGTGAGCTGTGTGATTAAAACAGTTGTTACAGTTTAGTGTGGGGCCACAGGGGGTAGGCATGTACCTGCCACAGTAAACATGTTCAGATGAGAGCACAACTTGGGAGAATCAGTTCTCTCCTTCCATCTGTTCGAATCTTAGAGATCCAACTCAGGTTGTCAGGCTTGGAAGCAGGTGCCTTTACCTGATGAACCCTCTTACCAGCCCGAAATGGGTAATTTTTGTTTGTTTGAGATAGGGTCTCTATAGCTCTGGCTGTTCTACAACTTGCTAGATAGACCAGGCTGGCCTCGAACTCATGGAGATCAACCTGACTCTAGTCCTGAGTACTGGGATTAAAGGTGTGTGCCACTTGAGCCGGGCGGTGGTGGCGCACGCCTTTAATCCCAGCACTTGGGAGGCAGAGGCAGGTGGATCTTTGTGAGTTCGAGGCCAGCCTGGTCTACAAAGCGAGTCCAGGACAGCCAGAGATATTCAGAGAAACCCTGTCTCGAAAAAAAAAAAAAAAAAAAAAAAAAAAAAAAAAAAAAAAAAAAAAACATTTCTGTCGTCCCCACACGCAACAAATGTGTAATTTTTTTTTTTTTTTTAGATTTTTTTGAGACAGCCCTGTCTCAAAATATAGATTTTCTCTATATAACAGCCCTGGCTGTCATGGACTCACTTTGTATACCAGGCTAGCCTCGAACTCACAGAGATCCGCCTGCCTCTGCCTCCTGAGTGCTGGGATTAAAGGCATGCGCCACCACGCCTGGCGAGGTGTATAATTTTTAAGTGGTGCTTTTGTATTTGAATGTAAGCCTTATTTGCAGAATACACTTTTTATGTTTTCAGATACCACCCCAACACCTTTTAAATTTTTTATTTTTTTTTATTTATTTTATTTATTTCACCTTTTAAATTTTTGTCTAGCAATCTTTAGTCATATAACAAATCTTTTGAGTGGTGATGTACTTTAAGTCCACCTCCATTTTTAAAAGTATTTAACTTATAACTTATGTAGTCACGTCTCCATGTGAGACAGGCTCTTACAGCTCAGGCTGTCCTAATCCATGACAGTCCTCCCCAGCACTGGGTGACACGTGTGAGACAATGTGTCCCCTTTTGTTTGTTTATACCAGAGATGCTACGTATTCAACTCTTTTATATGTAAATTAATTATCACACACTAGTGATATCCTGAGCAGACTCACTAATATGTATGTTTCAGTGTATTATATGTTAGCTAATGGATGCTGAGCAGTGTCTCCATTTTGTGATTTTATACATCGTAGGCCTACCAGAGGATTGCCACCCCAAGGACTGTAAGCCTTCCTCTGAGCCACCTTGTGTCATTGAGAAGCTCTGTTCCTTACATGACGGTCTAGTGCTGGAGGCAAAGGGAATAAAGGAGCATTTCTGGAAACCCTACATTAGGAAGCTCTTTGAAAAAAAGGTTTGTAAGTAATGACACAAGAATGTTTTCTAGATAAAGACTTGGCTGCATGTAATCTAAGGACCTCTCTTTTCATTATAGCTCCTCAAGGGGAAAGAAGAAAATCTTACTGGCTTCCTGGAACCCGGAAACTTTGGAGAGAGTTTGTAAGTACTTGTGCCGCAGACCTGCTCTGATATTTTTGTTTGTTTGTTTGTTTGGGTTTTGATTTGTTTTTTGTTTGTTTGTTTTTTGGTTTTTCAAGACAGAGTTTCTCTGTGTAGCTTTGGCTGTTCTGGCACTTGCTGTGTAGACCAGGCTTGCCTCAAACTCAGAGATCTGCCTGAATCTGCACCACCATGCCTGGCCTGCTCTGATACTTTTAGTTATCTGTGAAGAGACTTCAGTGCTCAGTGTGTGTGCTCTTTGTACTCTGGACATTTTTGATGCTTTGTGCTAGAACTCATAGAAGCCGTAACAATCCTGGAAATTTCTACTGTAAGCATGTCTTTAAGCTCAGTGAAACTTATTTTTCTTCTGTTTGAAGTTTTATTACTCAAGATTTTGGATTATAAATTTTGAAATTAAGAAATGGTTTTGAACCTAGCCATCAGGGTACACGGCTGACATCCCAGCACTTGGGCCCTGGGGCAAGATGATTGTGAGTTTGAGGCTGGTCTGTCAAAAAGTAGGAGGAGGAGGAGGAGGAGGAGGAGGAGGAGGAGGAGGAGGAGGAGGAGGAGGAGGGAAAGTTGTTAAGGAAAGGGAAAGGAAGATGCATTTTTGGAACTATAGAGGTGACAAATGTGGCAGTACAAGGTCTTTAGAAGTGCCAGGAACAACTGAGGAAGTGTCCTTACATGATCACATACTAGTGACATGTCACCCAGGCCCACTATTGCTCATACTGCAGTTGGTTCAGGTGTGCTGGACACAGAGTCAAGCAAGCTACATCTTGTCTTCAGTTTTTGTAATGAGCGATTATTCTTTTTTTTTTTTTTTTTTTTTTAGTTTTTCGAGACAGGGTTTCTTTGTGTAGCCCTGGTTGTCCTGGACTCACTTTGTAGACTAGGCTAGCCTCGAAGTCACAAAGATCCGCCTGCCTCTGCCTCCCGAGTGCTGAGATTAAAGGCATGCACCCCCACGCCTGGCTAATGAGTGATTATTCTATTGAAGCATGACTTTAAGAAACTTACTGGATCTTGTAAAAATGGAAGTGAGGGGTGTGGAACATGCTGACATTGTGGCCCTGTTTCCCTATAGTAAGGCCGTCAACAAGGCTTACGAAGAGTATGTGCTAGCCGCTGGGAATCTGGATGAAAGGATATTTCTTGGCGAGGATGCTGAGGAGGAAGTTGGGACTCTCTCACGATGTCTGAACGCTGCCTCAGGTACGGAGAGTGCTGAACGGATACAGGTGAAAGACATCTTGCAGCAGCATCTTGACAAGGTGAGTCAAGCCAAGTCGATAGCAGGTGGGTGGATTGGCCATGTTGCAAGGTCTCGGGAGAGGTGGGGCTGGGACAAGAGAAAAATGGGCCTCTGCTCTCTTTTCCTACTCCTGCGTGTGTGTATGTTTTAAATGGTGTGGTGAGGAAAAGAAAATTCGGGCTATCTAACTGATTAATTTTTTTGTTCAGTGCCAATTTGCAAAGGTTTTAGTTAGATCTGAGAAGAGAATTGACTGTTAATCAAAAGAGATGTGACTTGCTGACAGTCTTTGCTGTTGAAAAATGGTCTGTAGTATATACTTTGCACAGCAGACACAGGGGACATTGAGAAAATGTTAATTAACCCTAATGGGACCTATGGATCTGCAGTCAGTCTTTAAGAAAATTCTGTTGAACTGGAGCCAAAGTTTAGGATGGTGGAGACTGGTAACTCTAATTCTCCTTCCCCATAGCGGAGATGCTTCAGACTTGAGACACTGCTCTGCTTCTTTGTTCTCTCTCTCTCTCTCTCTCTCTCTCTCTTATAGTCTTCTTTTTCTTTTCTTTTCTCTCTTTTTTTGAGACAGGGGCCTCACAGTGCATCCCAGGTTAACTTCAAATTCATAGAAATTATGCCTCAGCTGCCTAAGTGCTGCAATTATAGGCATGATACACCACTGTTGGCTCATTTGATAATACTCATATATTTTTATATGCTAGGTTATGTCCTGGACTCTTGAAAATACACCAGTGGACAAACAAACACACTCTGTCCTAAAGAAACTTCAATTTTAGTTTGGGAATATAGACAATAGTTAACAAAATAGTTAAATATATAGAATGTTGAATGACAACAAATAAAATTGATAATACATAGCATCGAGAGTGGGACGGCATGGACAGACCTCAGGGGTCACTGTAGATATAGTAGCTGGAAGTGTCTCTGAGAGGTTAGTATTAACAGATTCCTGAGGTAATTGAGGAAGCAAGCCTTGGAAATAGATAGGGAAATTTAGAAGCCATGAGAATAGCAACCACAGAGGTGTGAGGTAGGAGCATGTCTGATGTTGGCAGCATGGTGAGAAGGCCTTTGTGGTAAGAACATAGTTATGAGGCAAAATGTCTATCAAGATAAGAGTGCAAGGGTTAGGAGACAGTAGGTCATTTAGTCTTTGGAAGCCATTATACGGCTTGGCTGTAATTGAAATGAAAGCTTTCAAGAGACTATTTGGAAAGATGGCCCCTATGTGATCTAACGCACATTTTTTTAAAGGTCCTGGGAGGGGTGAGGTCAGGGCAAGAAGATGTGAAGATGGTATTTTAGCAACTCTTGATAGATCATGGTGGCTCAGTTTATAGAAACATTTATGCTTGGACTATGGTTTAGAGATGGCACCCGTAGGACTTACTGAGATTTGGATTATGGTATCAGAGAAATAAGCCAGTGATGACCACTGGGTGAATGACACAGTGTCAGTCCATATAAAGGCCTGTGAGACCCCAGGTGACCTGGCCCTGTCACTTGTGTAACCATCTTCTGTTCTCACCCATCCACCTCTTTTCATTCTTCAGATCCACCACACATGCCTCCAGCTCAAAACCTTTGCCCTTACTATCGCCTCTGCCTAAACATGTTTCTTCAAGTTACCCATGTGGCTCCTTACTCATTTTTCTTCTGATCTCCAATAAGTTGAGTCCTGTTAAGCAGTAGCCCAACTTTCCCCGACCCTGAAGACTTCCTTTCTCTTACTCTGCTGTTATTGCTCTTAGTGTTCTGCCGCTTGGCAGTAACTTTCTACACTATGGTACAAGCTTCAGGAAGGCTGCAACTAGAGCAGTATTCAGTACTTGCCACATAGTACTTATCCCTAAAATTTTAGTGTTTATATTAATCAAGAGGAAAGAGCAAGCCAGGCATGGTGGCACATACGTTTAATCCCAGTACTTGGGAGGCAGAGGCAGGTGGATCCCTCTGAGTTCGAGTTTGAGGGTAGCCTGGTCTACAAACCAAGTCCAGGACAGCCAGGGCTATTACACAGAGAAACCCTGTCTCAAAAAACAAAAACAAAAAAAAAAAAGAAAAGAAAGAAATATATTACTGGAGCTTCCAGGAGGAGTTGGAGGTGTGGTTGTATATTCTAGACTTACCAGGGTATGGATGATTAAAATCATGAAGTGAAGATTTCCAGCAGTGAGAATTATTACAGAATGAATATCTAAAGCAGTGGTTCTCAACATGTGGGTCGTGACCCCCCCCAGCAAACCTCTATCTCCAAAAATATTTACATTATAATTCATAACAGTATTCAAATTACAGTTATGAAGTAGCAATGAGTAATTTTATGGTTGGGGGTGACCACAACATTAGGAACTGTGGTAAAGGGCTATAGCATTAGGAAGGTTGAGAACCACTGCCCTAAAGGCGGAGTTCTGAAGCACACCAAACCCTGTCTCTAATGCAAGAAAGCACTTCCTGGCGTTTTTGTTATTGTTGTTGTTGCTGTTTTGGTTTTTTGAGACAGGATCTCTCTTTGTACCCCTGTCTGTCCTGGAACACTCTGTGTAGACTGGGCTGGCCTTGAACTCACAGAGTTATCTACCTGCCTCTGCTTCTGAGTGCTAGAATTAAAGGCGTGTGTGTGCCTTTTGCACCTAGCCTACTATTTTTATATCAGCTCTGCATTCATGCCTGAGCTAAAGGAAAGTACCCTCTAAGTGAGAATGCACAGGGAACTGTAAAGCTAAGCCCCTTGCGAGGGCTACAACATGGGAAGCCCCATGTTGACCTTAAGACTTTGAAGCCAATGGTGCTTGTGAGTATGACTGTTTTATGTGTTGCTGGCTGCTAGGACTTCTTCATATGTACCTGGGACATTTTTTGACTTACAGTACAGGCAGGTAGTGCTTCACACACAGGGGAAGTGGATGCTGCAAGAAAGCCAAGGTAACAGCAGCCCTCTTAGAGAACCTAATCCACCCAGGCCATTTTATTGCCTTTAAACAGAAATGTGAATTTCCTTGAAGCAAAATGAAGGTCCCAGCTCTGCTGTTGATCTTAATCAACATATAGGACACATATTTACTTCTATTTAGTGAATGTCTTGAGAATCAAATAGTTTGTTTGGTTGCTAAGTAAAATCTTTGCTAGACATTTTTGAAAGTCTCAGATGAGCACATTCAGCACTCATGGATAATTGCTGAATTTTGAATTTTAAAAACGTTTCAAACTAACTTAACCTTTTAGAGATTGTTTAAAAAATTAGAAAAGCTGATTTGCTAGCACATGTACTTGTTGAACCCGAGAGGGGCTCACCGAATCCTGACGCCACAGACCACCAGTACCCCCTGATTCGCTGTAATAAACATGAGGTTTATTAAACTGACGCGCCAGGGTTCGATTCCCCCATAGAGGAATGAACCCCGTAAAATGGTTCTCTGGCCCTTTAAATACACAAGCAGCTACAAAAAAGGTGGGAGCACCAAGGAGTAGCTTTTTTTAGCAGGCAAGGCAACAGCCACAGGTGGTGATAAAGGAACAAAAAGTATGTTAAGTTAGGTAGTGATGCAAGTGGGGAGTGTAGACAGGGACCCAGAGGGGAGTCTGAACAGACCGGTCAGCTATGTAAGCTTTGATGTTTTCAAGGACTGAGTTCTGTGGAAGATTTCCAGAAGGAGTGAGGTCAGGGTCTCACCAGAGAGGAGAAGGCCCTGTATTCATTAATTTTTACAGCCTTACATACTCATGCTTAAATTCTTTGTCACAAAGTCATATATTTGTCATCTATATAGTCAAGAATGTTGGCTAACTTCTCCTCTGAAGGCCTGCCTACTAGAGGAGAAAAACTGTTATGATTCTAGCAACCAAAGTCTGGAGAGTGATGAGGACTTGTGCTGCATCAGAATGTCCTTTTGTTTATTTTTTATTTTTGAAATGTCTACCTTCTGAAGTAAATTTGACACACTGATTTTTATTCAGGCTAGATTCAGGTCCTTGTTTTCCTCTTTCCGTCTTTGAGTGTCAGTCTACAGCAATGGGTTGAAGCTGCAAAATCGTGTTTCTCAGCAGTGGGAGTGATGCCCTTAATGTTTTCAAGCGTGAGTTCCCTTCAAGTGTGTGCTCTGAGGGAGAGCTAACAGAGAGAGAACTTGTGTGTGAGTGTGCATCGTGCTGTTGCGCTCTGGCCTACACGGGCACAGGCCTGATCTTTACGGTTTACTTAGCAGAGAACTTTTAGTTGCCTAGAGTATGTGTTGTTCTTTCACACATCTTTGGATAACGGAAGGAAGCTTTGAGTAGAATTATGTTTAGATTCCCAAAATGGTGATGCTTACAATGCTAAAATATATTGGTAGAAAGTCTCATTGTTTTGAATTCCTTTTGTGGTGCAATTTAAAGAAACTTACTTATTTTTTTCTCCTCTAGTCTAAAGCGCTCAGAGTCTGCACACCATTGACGGGGGTGAGGTATGTTCAGGAGGGCAGCCCTTGTGTGACCCCTATCTCCACAGCTGCACAGAGCTTGAGTCGTCTTCACACCATGCTGGCTGGCCTCAGGAATGCGCCCAGTGAGAAGCTGGGGCAGATGCTCAGGTAGGTTTCAGTTTCATCAGCCTTCCAAGAGTTAGTTGTTGACCTTTTTTCAATCTTAGCTTAATTTTTCAGTATCAGTGCCTTAAGTTTCCCTTTAACGATTTTATATTAATTGCACAGTTAGTCTTATTAGTCAGTAAATGACGTAGCAATATAAAATGTGTAAGTAGGCATATATGGTGGTACTTGCTTGTAATCCCATGACTCTAAGAGGCTGAGACAGGAAGATCACACATGTGAGGCTACCCTGGGTTACAGAGTGATACCCTGTCTCAAAAAAAAAAAAATTTAAGAAGGTAAGTAATGGCTGGAGATATGGCTCAGAGGTTAAGAGCTCTTCCAGAGGTCCTGAGTTCAATTCCCAACAACCACATGGTGGCTCCCCAGCCATCCATCATGAAATCTGGTGCCCTCCTCTGGCCTGCAAGTATACCTGCAGACAGAGCACTGTATACATAATAAATAAATAAAATTAAAAAAAAAAAGAAGGCATGTGCCACACACCCGGCTTTAAAAAAAAAAGAAGGTAAGTAAGTAGAAGACAACCTTCTTTGCTTAGATTTATTTAATGTAGGTGTAGGAGACAGTAACCCCATATATCTACCTTAAAAGAAAATTTAAAGGAATAGCACAGCAGACTGACAAAACACATGCTTGAGCTGTTATGTGCCCATCCCTAGTACTTGGGAAGGGAAGCAGGAGGGGCAGGAGTTTGAGGCCAGCCTTTACTAAATAAAACCCAGTCTTTGAAAGCCTCATTGAACACCCCCCAAAAAACCCCATACAACCAAGCCAAAAAAAATGTGTTTACGTATATGATAACTCAAAAAAACAATACAGTTAATGGATGGAATCTATTGTATAATAAAAATACAAAAAACCACTATGTAGTTACTGTCAGTAAGGAAATTTACATACTTAAAAAACTGAAATGCTGGCATTATCCAGAAAAAAAGCAAATTTATTACTCTAATTGTTATAATCCTATTTTTTAGATTTTGTTTCATAAGCTTTGGGGTTTGTTTGTTTGTTTGAGACAGGTCCTTGCTATGTAGCCCTGGCTGGCCTGGAATTCACTATGTAGACCAGACTGGCCTTAAACTTATGATCCTCCTGCCTCTACCTTTTGAGAACTATGACTATGAACATATGACACCAAGTCAGGCTAAATATTTTTCCTAACTAGAAATACTTTTTGTAATTGTTATGAGGTTGAGCTGCTGAAACCTGAATTCAATAACACTTTACTTGCATGAATATTTAACATCTCTACATTTATATTAAAAATTCACAAGCCAGCCAGGCGTGATGGCGTACACCTTTAATCCCAGCACGCGGGAGGCAGAGGCAGGCGGATCTCTGTGAGTTCAAGGCCAGCCTGGTCTACAGAGTGAGTCCAGGATAGCCAGGGTTACACAGAGAAACCCCTTGAAAAACAAAAAAAAAAAATTCACAAACCACGTGTTTAATCCCAGCACTCTGAAGGCAGAGGCAGGCAGATCTCTCGAATTTGAGTCCAGGCTGGTCTACAGAGTGAGTTGCAGGATAGCCAAGGCTACATAGAGAAACCCTGTCTTGAAAAACAAACAAACAAGCAAACAAACAAAAAATTCACACATGGGCTGGACAGATGGCTCAGCGGTTAAGAGCACTGCCTAGTGCTCTTCCAAAGGTCCTGAGTTCAATTCCCAGCAACCACATGGTGGCTCACAACCATCCACAATGTGATCTGGTGCCCTCTTCTGGAATGCAGGTATACATGCAGATAGAGCACACATATGCATAAAATAAATAAAATAAATCTTTAAAAAAAAATTCACACATATATGAAAGTGGGAAAACAGCCAATACTTTGTTTCTGTCCCCTGTTCTTCCATCACAATCATATACTTATGTATTTTTGATCCCATTCAACACTACTTATAAAAGGAAGACTAGGAAAAAATATGTTTGTATGTCAGGGTCTCATTAAGCTCAAACTGACCTCAACCGTCTAAGTAGCCACAGATGACACTGAACCCCCAATGTTCCTGCCTCTACCCCCAAGTGTTGGGATTATAGGCATGTACTTTCTGTTCTTGTCTCACGGTGGATTCCAAAGCACATGCCCACATATGCACTGTGCTAGCTGGGTATTTTGGTACATAATTGTTGTATGCTATACATGGATAGCACATGCAGGTTTTTATCTTCAACTAGATCAACCAGATAAGTTCACTTGTGTCTCGGCAAAACACTGATACCTCTGCTCTGAAAATACAAATGTATTTTGAAGTCTTGAGTAACTTTTTGTACTTGGGAAGAATACTAGTTTGTGAGTCAGAGGTTCAGTAAACTTCTGATAACTCACCAAGAGCCACAGCACCAACAGTAAGATCTCTTTACTCTTCCAGTAGAGGCCATACATTGCGAATGGTTTCTGCAGCCAGTTGCTGCCTGTGATCTCCCACTGGTGGATCTGTGGACAGTCTGCATGGTGCAAACTGTGATGCAGAGACTTCTCATTTACTCCTTGTGCCTAGGAACTCGGTAACTATAGGTGGCATTGCTGTGAGACAGTGGTGGTGGGACAGCGGTGGCTATGAACACCTCCCACTGTTTTATGCACAACTGTTTTAAACGTTTAAGGGAGTGGAGTGTCAGTGATGATGGTGGATTGTCTTGAACAGGGTTCTGGAGGGCAGCAGGATTCTGTACATTGGTCATCTGATTTCTACAAGCTCTGTAAACCCTCCTAACCTGGAAAGGACTTGTTTTCTTGCTCTCCCAAGTCTGATAGGAATATCAAGAACTTTTCAAGAATGTAGTTTTTGTTCTTTTGAGACAAGGGATACTGTAAGTCGGGTTACCCTTCAACTACAGATATAGTGGAGGGTGACCTTCAAACCCATGAGTCTCCTGCTTTCACCTCTGGAGCCAGGGTTGCCACCTGCACCAGCGCTTTTACATGGTGCTGGTGGGGCTCACAGCTTCATGCCCATCCACCCATCCACCAGCTGAGATACATCCCCAGCTCAGAATGTACTTCTGTGTGTAACTTCGGCAAGTTGATTTGAGAAAGCTGATTCCAAAGTTCCTAAGACTTTATGGTTTGATGGTATAGATCCTCTGCAATATCAGCTTTTTCTGGAGGTATAGAATAAAGAAGACATTATCTATAAACCTCAATAATTTCCACCCACAGCTTGCTAGGTTCACTGGAATTCAAGGATGGTCACTTTTCCTTTATATTTTCACAGTATTCTTTATTCCTAAACTTGATTAGGATTGGCACAGAGCAGTCCACACCTCTGTAGCTTCATCCTAAGTTTTTTTTTGTTTGTTTGTTTTTTTTTTTTTCGAGACAGGGTTTCTCTGTGTATCCCTGGCTATCCTGGACCCACTTTGTAAACCAAGCTAGCCTTGAACTCATAGAAATCCACCTGCCTCTCCCTCCTGAATACTGGGATTAAAGGCATATGCCACCATACCCAGCCCTAATTAATATTTTTCAGATGGCCTTTATTTGCCTTGAATTTAGAGGCATTTTACTTTTTTTTCCCAATTAACTTGGTAGTGAGCAATTCATAAAACATTCTGGGAATTTGGGTGTGCACATAGTCCTGCAAACCCATGAATTATCGGAATGCATTTTCTTTCTCATCTGCTTCCTCATATGGAAAAAAAATAAGAAAACTGGTCTGTGGAATCTAATACTTAGATATGACTTTGTGAATCATGTGTCTGTTTGGTTAGGTGCCAGCACCTAGTTTTGCTAAATATGAATCTGGATGTTGCTTTGAAGGAGTCCTTATTTTTTTGAAACAGGGTCTTGGCCAGGCATGTGGTCATGATCCTACCACTTAGGGCTGAGGCAGGAGGACCACAAGTTCAAGACTAGCCTGAATTACAGAGTAGGGCCATCTTACAAGCATACAAACGCAGAAATGGAGTCTGCATTGCTGAGGCTGTGCTTGAGCTCACCATGTAGCCCAAGTTGGCCTTAAATTCATTGTTCTCCTGACTCAGCATGTGGAGTGGCTGAGAGAAGCACTTCGTGTGTGTTATAAAAGCCCATATCAAAGTGGGCATGGGGGCACACATCTCTAATCCCAGCACTCAGGGGGCACTCACTGTGTGAGTTCGAGGTCAGCCTGGTCTACAGAGTGAGTCCAGGACAGCCAGATATACACAGAGAAACCCTGTCTCGAAAACCAAAACATATATATATTAGCTATATCTTTCAAATTTTCTTAGAATCTCATCATAATAGTTTTAACTGTAAATATTATTAGTGGAATTGCATATTACCAGTAGATGCTAGGTAAAGCCAACTCCCCCCCTTTTTTTTTTTTTGGTCTTTCGAGACAGGGTTTCTCTGTGTAACAGCCCTGGCTGTCCTGGACTCACTTTGTAGACCAGGCTGGCCTCGAACTCACAGAGATCCGCCTGCCTCTGCCTCCCAAGTGCTGGGATTAAAGGCGTGCGCCACCACGCCCGGCTTGCCAACCCCCCTTTTAAAATAAACATTAAGGTATATGTATATGCTCATAAATAAAACTCTGGTAATATATTACATAGTTATCTCTGATTATGTCTCACAAGTATGAATTTTATTTTTTTTTACAATTTTATAAACTGGCTAAAGTTTTACAATGTATATTTGATTGTATATATTTAATTATATACATGTATATGATCAAGTTAAAGCATAGTTTTAAAAATACATAATTATAATTTGGTCATATATATGTGTCAACTTTCAGCGACCTGTATAGATCTTGTCTGCTGGACCTGGGATCTGAGGACCAGGAAGGATGGAGGGGACTACAGTCTAATGCTGTAGACCACCTTACTTCAGTTTCAGTGTACTTTCTTACACAAATATAACAAAGAACAACGGTCCAAGGAAGGTCGTTTGAGTTCAGAAAAACATGTAATAAATGCCAGTAAGCACATACTAAATGTTCTCAGAATAGATCAGTTTGAACACAGGTGCCTGGCATGTACCATGGATCATATCTGGTAAAGCATGAAAACAAGGGAGAAGGCCACATTCAGATTCAGGGTGCACCGAGCAGACTGGGGTCTATAGCTATGATCTGATATCCAACAAGAATAAACATATCTTATAAATTGAATGTAAATGTTTGTCGCAGGAGGCATGAAATCATGCCCAAGAACAACCCAGGAAACAAAGTGCACCTGAGGTAAAAGGCTCTCTACCTTTTTTCCTGGAGCCTTTTTTCAGTTTCCCAAGGCATCGTTCACCATGGGTCATTCTGACCGTGTTCCAACATATACATTGTGTGATGGATGAGATTAAAGCAGTTGTTTTAAAAGCCTCAAAGGTAATGATTTATATGATGCTTCTACATTGAACATATATTGCTAATAAAAAAATCAGTGGAAAAGAGGACGAGGGACATGATTCAAGTGCTGAAGTGTTTGTTTTCTGGGAGAACCTGATTTTTACCCCTGGATCCCACGTGAAGAGCAGAGTGTGAAACCTTGCTTAACATGGTTACCAGGACCTCAGTGAGTGGCCCCATTTTACAGTGCGCACCTCTGCTGAGGAGGACCTTCTGAGGTGGATCGCCAGCTTCCACACGCATAAGCACACACTTGCCCAAGTTCCCACACACGTGTGCCCATAAATACTTGAACACACACACATAAAAACACTCCACACATAAATAAAAGATGTAAAAGTCAATGAAATAGACCTCATTTGGGGGAATTAAAAAAATGCCAACCTTGGCTTCTATGTGTTTATAGCGTAGGTTCTGTACCCCTTCATTCTTTTTCTTCCTGGAAGTTTTGCTTCCCACTAGGCAGTCACTCGAGGGCAGTTTGGTTGCTGTCAATGTCGGGAAATGTAAAGGTTGTGGTGTCAGTCGTAGCATGAAGTGAGACCTATACCAAGCTTGCCGAGGTTAGTGTAGTAAAGTGTATAGCTCCACATAGGAAATCCTCCAGCCACTTGAAATAGTGGGACCGCCATCTTTGAAAAGAAAGTATGAGATTTCCTTTGTTTATTTGCAAATTATATAGTATCTATTCAAAGCATTTTATGTTCATGAAATTTATAGTTTTAGACATTGCATATCTTTGTGACCACACAAAGCACTTATGTTAGATAATTTTGTATTTTTTTTTAGGTCATGTTCCCGAGATCCAACTGAGGCTATCACTAACAGATTGAAAGAAATGCATGAAATATATTCTCAGCATTCCCAACCAGATGAGAATTTTAGTAATTGTGCTAAAGGTAAGATTTATTATTGTCCAGACTGCTCCTAACTTTGACATCTGACTGCATGGAGTCAGATTTTTGACACTTTTTATTTTGGTTTTCTGAGACAGGGGTTTCTCTGTGTAGCCCTGACTGTTCTTGAACTCACTCTGTAGACAAAAGAAAAACAAAAACAACAAAACAAACTTTTCTTGAGGCCCCAGCTCTTAAAAGGCCCCAGTGCCACCATAGGCACCAAAGCTTAGACCCAGATCTTTGAAGAACTTCCAACACCACGCCATAGCAGCTTAGAACCATTATGCTCAGAATGATAAAGTGTGTGCATTTAATGTGGAGATACTAAGTTCTTTAAGTGCTGTTTTCATGTCAGTTTTAGAAAACATGAAGAATGTCAACATGAAAGATATTCAATATGTGGAGCGCACATTTATAATCCCAGTGCTTGGGAGGCTGTGGCAGGACTAGTGATGGGAGTTAAAGGCCAGCGTGGGCTGCAGAGTGAGCCCCTGACTCAGGGAAAAAAAGGAATATTGAGAAATTTTAGGGATATTCAAACATTAACTATAGAAAGTGTGGTTTGGGCCAGAGGTGGCTTAACAGTTAAGAGTAATGGCTGTTCCCCCAGAAGACCCAAGTTCAGTCCCCAGTACCACACACTCTCACAACCATCTGCAACTCCCGTCCCAGGGAATCTGGTGCCCTTTTCTGGCCTTTTTGGCACCCACATACCCATGGTACATGGACATACATGCAAGCAGAACACTTATATACATTAAATAAATAAAATTAATTTTAAAAAGGAAATATGGATTTGGTTTTCAGATTTTATTTTGTGGATATAGAAGAGAGAGATGGGTCTTTTCCATGATACTTAATTTGTATTTAATTTTATGCTTTTTATTTTTTAATTTCAACAGAAATTGCCAACAAACATTTTCGTTTTGCAGAAATGCTTTACTATAAAGTATTAGAATCTGTTATTGAGCAAGAACAAAAAAGATTGGGAGACATGGATCTATCTGTGAGTACAATAATAATGTATTGATCAACACAGTAAGACATAGCTTCATTCCTCCCCACCCACCAATAAAAGACCATTACAAAGAAAAGATGTGTGCCTTTAGGGAAAAAGGTGAGCACCTCCTTAGGTGTATTGTATGAGAGCCCTCTGACCTTACCCTAACAGTATGAGGTGTATGGAGTAAGATAAAGGAGTGAATCTTGTTGTAGCTGGCCATGGATTTTAGAAAAGAAGGAGGACTCTGCAGGCATATTAACTACCTATTCACTGCTGTGATAAAATACAATGACCAAACAACTTATAGAAGAAGGAGTTTCTTTGGGCTTAAAGTTCCAGAGAGCTAGAGCTCATGATGGCTGAGTGACAGCCCCGTGACAGGAATGGGAAGCTGAAGGCTCACACCTTCAACAGCAACCACAAGGCAGAGAGAGCAAACTGGGGACAGTGTGAGGCTTTGAAACTGTAAGGCCCACCCACAGTGACATAGCCTTTCAAAGAGTCCACACTTCCGAAATCTTCCCCAAACAGTACCTAAAAGACAGAACTACCAAATAGGGGCCAGTTGTTCCCCAGATCTTTTTTTTTTAATAATTTATTTTTTATTTCTTCAAGTTACATCTCAATCACAATCCCCTCCAGTTCCACCCTTCCACCCTCCTCCCCCTCAACCCCCCATCCTCTTCTTTTTTTTTTTTTAAGTTAAGGTATTTCTTTTTCCCCCCAACAGCTCTCCCTTTCAGTCCAACAAATGGTTCTTTTTCTTATAACTATAAATACAATACAAAACAACAGAAATAAATAGGCCACAATTATAAGAGTTATATGGCTTAGCATACATTCCCAATGTCCAGTCCATATGTATTTGGCACCTGACTTTAACATTCTACTATCTAACCTTCTCCATGAGTTTAAAGTTCTATATCTAACTCAGCTTTCATACTAACTTGCCTCACAATTTTAAAAATATCTTCTTAGATCCAGAACACCCTCTTGATTCCTAAACAACTCAAAATTTAACTATGAGACTCTAGCTATCTATTCTTCAACCACCTCAGAGATATGAGAGGGATAAATATATCTGATTATATAGGAAGTGCAGGGCCTGCAGCTTCCAAAACTAAGAAATGACATACCAGTGGCTGCCTGGACAGTTCCCATTTTCTCTCCATACATTCATTACAGCATGAATCTTCAGCCATTTGGCCCCGTTTTTCTGACAGCCATTGATTGTAGAGCAGGAATTATGAAGGATTTAACCTATCCTGTCTTGGCAGAGCTAGGCTGTTGACTTATCTGCTTCCAAGTTTTGTCCTTTTTGGACAGCAGTCTGTTTACAGTTGAAGCAAGGGGTTTTTCTTACCAAGAGAAAGGCTTACCACCAATTCAGTCATCTCCCACTGGAGATTCTTTGATGCTCATCTTCTACTTGGAGTAGAATAGGGGGTGCTGTCAGGAGCTGACATGTCTCGATATGAAAAAATCTTAAGATAGCATCTTTGAATGCCATATTCTGCAGATCTCTTGAGGTTTTTGAAGATGCCCTATCTATCTCTTATATTTAGATAAGCAAATATTGCTTGTCTCTTAGCAACTTGATTTCTGAGTAGCTTAGAAAATAACTGTGATAGACTGTCATAGTAACTAACAAAATGACACGTTTGCATGTCTATTAGTTTCCATTTCTTTCTTTCTTTTTTTAAAGATTTATTTATTTATTATGTATACAGTGTTCTGTCTGCAGGTATATCTGCAGACCAGAAGAGGGCACCGGGTTTCATTATGGATGGTTGTGAGCCACCATGTGGCCGCTGGGAATTGAACTCATGACCTCTTGAAGAGCAGCCAGTGCTCTTAACCGCTGAGCCATCTCTCCAGCCCCTAGTTTCCATTTCTTAATTATCCTAAACAGTTTATGACGGTTGGTAGCAAGAGGCCAAAACTTGACATTTCATTTTTAAGCATTACTAGGAACAATACCTTTAAGAAGTGTTACCCTAGCCGGGCGGTGGTGGCACACGCCTTTAATCCCAGCACTTGGGAGGCAGAGGCAGGCGGATCTTTGTGAGTTCGAGGCCAGCCTGGTCTACAGAGTGAGTCCAGGACAGCCAGAGATATTCAGAGAAACCCTGTCTCGAAAAACCAAAAAAAAAAAAAAAAAAAAAAAAGAAGTGTTACCCTTAATTTTGTATCAATATACAAAGATCAATACCAATGTGGCCAAATATAATCTTAATTTTGTATCAATATACAAAGATCAATACTGATGTGGCCCAATACAATCTTAATTTTACATCAATATGCAAGGGTCAATACCACTGTGGCCAAATATAATCTTAATTTTGTATCAATATACAAAGATCAATACCGATGTAGCCCTATACAATCTTAATTTTGCATTAATATACAATGATCAATTCCAATTTAGCCAAATATAATTTAATTTTGTATCAGTATACAAAGGTATAAGGCCATATTCAATAATCTGTCCTTTTTTCTTGATCTTTCCTATACTATGTCTATGTCCCATTTTTCTCAAGTCTGTTCACTCCTACATAGGAGAGAAAGAAGGATACAGAAAAGAAAAAGAGAGAAGTCCCTGGGTCTAACCTCCAAAACCCATTTAACAGCTTGTAGTCTTTTCCCCTAAATAACAAATTTTTCTATTATCTATCAAATAACCAAAGAGGGGGGGAACACCCTCCCCACCTTCTGGGGATGGGACGTTGTTCTCTTAAAATGACTTCCTGCTGATTTGGGACGTAGTAAACCTGTTTGGGGCCCAAATAAGAATGGAAAAAATGGTTTAAAATGTTAATAGAATCATTTGATGTTCAGTCCTTTTGTGCTCAGCTATTTAGATGTCCTAAGAAGTTCATAGACAGAAGCTGATCTTCAGAGCTTTACTGAAGTTCTGGCTGGAGCAGTCTGTGGAGCTGAACGATCTTAGCAATTTTGAGTTGTTGTGGTTGTAGACTTTTGAGGAAACTGCTATTGAGGAAGTCTGCAAGGCTGGATCATCTGGGCCACTCGTCTTCTTTGGTGTCTGATCTGTTTTCTGGTGAGGTTTCCGTTGTCCAATTGTCCCTGGATTCCTTGAATGGATGCTTTAAATCTCCTGGAAAGATAAGAACAGAGCCCTGCCCTAATCCTAACTCTGGAACAATTACCTTTTTTTTGAGGGGGGGGATCAGGTAATATTTTTCCTGGAGCAAATTTGGTTTTTTGACAGTATATAAAGTATTACCTTTCAATCCGGATTAAAGAAGAAATTATTTTGATATTTTGGAGCTAAACAAACCTTTAGTGTATATATTTTGAGATCTCAAAGGACAATTTGTTTGAATTGCAGCCTGCCTTTTGTAAATAGCTTTTAAACTTAAATCCTTCCAAATCCTATGTGCCTGCCTCTGCATTCTAAGTTTTGGGATCAAAGACATGTGGTTCCCAACTGATGGGATTAAAGATGTGCTCCTCTACCCCTGGATCAGAGTTTTTCTCTGTTTAGAGCTTGTTTTGTATCAGGCTGACCTTGAGCTCTGAGATCTGCCTGTTTCTGTCTCTAGTGTGTTGGAATTAAGGGTGTATTCTTCCCCAATGATGGGACTAAGGGTGTGCACCATCACCACCCTGTTCTGTGTAACTCTAGAATTTATAAGACAACTAACTCTATAGTGATCCTCCTGTCTCTGCTGGAGGTAAAGGCATGGGCTAGCACCATGCATTATTTTACCTTAGCTCTAAGTTTTTTCAACTCTTGGAGGTTTGTAAAACCAAGTTGAACAGCTGTCACCTTTAATTTATTTACAGTGTTTTAAACCTGTTTCCTGCTTTTTAATGCCAAACCATGGAAATAGCCTATACCTCTACAAAAACAAAACAAAATGAAACTTTTAAGCTGCTATCAAGTTTGTGTAATCTCTGTAGCCACCTGCAGTCTAACATTCTAATCTGAAATTAGGGCCATTTTCCTTTCATGCCAGTAAGGCAATTAACTATACCTTTGGAAGCCGGGCGTTGGTGGCGCACGCCTTTAATCCCAGCACTTGGGAGGCAGAGGTAGGCAGATTTCTGTGAGTTCGAGGCCAGCCTGGTCTACAAAGTGAGTTTAGGACAGCCAGAGCTGTTATACAGAGAAACCCTGTCTCGAAAAACCAAAAAAAAAACTATACCTTTGGTAAATTATATTTTGAAATTTTTATATTGTATTTTTATTATATTTTTAAGCTTATTAACTTTTCTTAAAAAAGTATTATTTACTTCTAGAACATAGTTTTCTCCCTCGTCCCCTCCTGACCCCTCCCTTCCTCTCTCCTTCCCTCCTTCTCTCCTTCCCTCCCTCCCTTCCTCCTTGTTCCTCTACTTGGTACTCTCCTTCTCCTCAGATGAGGTGGGCCCTCACATATGATACTCCCTCAGATCTTGCGTCATGTGAGGGCCAAGAGCTTCCACTTGTACTGGAGCTTGATAAGGCACACCATCTAGGGTGTGGTGTTCCACTAACCTGCAGCAGATTCCATGACTCACTGGTGAGTAGAATTTTTCCTGGATAGATATGCTAGGTTCCTATCTATTTGGGTGTGTGGGTTGTAGGATAGTTATCCTCTGATGTATGGTTAATATCCATTTATAAGGGAATACATACCATGTTTATCTTTCTGAGACTCCATCAGCTCACTTAGGATGAGCTTTTCTAGTTCCATCCATTTGGTTTCAAATTGTATGATTTCCTCATTTCTGATAGCTGTGTAGTATTCCATTGTGTAAATGTACCACAGTTTTTTTTTTTTTTTTGGTTTTTCGAGACAGGGTTTCTCTGAATATCTCTGACTGTCCTGGACTCGCTTTGTAGACCAGGCTGGCCTCGAACTCACAAAGATCCGCCTGCCTCTACCTCCCAAGTGCTGGGATTAAAGGCGTGCGCCACCACCGCCCGGCTTATGTACCACAGTTTTTTTATCCATTCTTCAGTTGAAGGACATCTGGGTTGTTTCCAGTTTCTGGCTATTACAAATAAAGCTGCTATGAACATTGTTGAGGCAATGTCCTTGTGGTTTCATTTCGAACCTTTTGGATATATTCCCAACAGGGGTATGGCTGGGTCTTGAGGTAGATTTATTCCCAATTTTCTAAGATATCTCCAGATTGATTTCCAAAGTGGTTGCACAAGTTTGCAGTCCCACCAGCAATGGGGGAGTGTTCCCCTTTCTCCACATCCTTGCCAGCATGTTCTATCATTTGAGTTTTTTTTTTTTTTTTTTTTGGTTTTTCGAGACAGGGTTTCTCTGTGTAACAGCCCTGGCTGTCCTGGACTTGCTTTGTAGACCAGGCTGGCCTCGAACTCACAGAGATCCGCCTGCCTCTGCCTCCCAAGTGCTGGGATTAAAGGCGTGTGCCACCACGCCCGGCTTCATTTGAGTTTTTGATCTTAGCCATTCTGACAGGTGTGAGATGGAATCTCAGAGTTGTTTTAAGTTGCATTTCCCTGATGACCAAAGATGTTGAACATTTCCTCAAATGCCTCTCCGCCTTTAGAGATTCCTCTTCTGTGAATTCTCGGTTTAGCTCTGTACCCCATTTATTGATGGGGTTATTTGATTTTTTGGTGTTTAATTTCTTCAATTCTTTATATATTTTGGATATTAGCCCTGTGTCAGATGTTGGGTTGGTGAAGATCCTTTCCCAGTCTGTAGGCTGCCGTTTTGTTCTAAGGACAGTGTCCTTTGCCTTACAGAAGCTTTTCAATTTTATAAGGTCCCATTTATTGATTGTTTGTTTTAGTGCCTGAGCTATTGGTGTTCTATTCAAGAAGCTGCTACCAGTGCCAATGATTTCAAGGCTTTTCCCCACTTTCTCTTCTATTAATGTTAGTGTGCCTGGATTTATATTGAGGTCCTTGATCCACTTAGATGTAATTTTTGTACAGGGTAATAAGTATGGATCTATTTGCATTCTTCTACATGTTGACATCCAGTTAGACCAGCACCATTTATTGAAGATGCTTTCCTTTTTCCATTGTATGTTTTTGGCTTCTTTATCAAAAATTAAGTGACCATAG